>VWYK01071368.1:0-12153 GCA_013399775.1 Semnornis frantzii | reverse complement strand
TCCCTTCCAACCCTTAACATCCTGTGATCTCTGTGCATCATACCCATATGGCTCCTACACACTTAAAACACTTTGAAAGGTTAAAAGCAAACAAACCCAAAAGCAAGTCACAGCCTCTTCTTTTCAGAGACTTACCAAGTAGGCAACTCAAGCACATACCAACAGGAATCCAGAAAATTGTGGGATTGGTTTGGTTGGAAAAGACCTTAAAGATGCTGAAGTCCAAGCATTAACCCAGCACTGTCAGGTCACCATGAGACCATGTTCCCCAGCAACACATCAACACAGCTTTTAAATCCTGCTGGGGTGGGAGCTGCATCCCTGCTCTGGAGCTTGATAATGTCTTTACTCTTTCAAAGAAGA
This sequence comes from Semnornis frantzii, assembly GCA_013399775.1. Taxonomy (NCBI): domain Eukaryota; kingdom Metazoa; phylum Chordata; class Aves; order Piciformes; family Ramphastidae; genus Semnornis; species Semnornis frantzii. The sequence continues at coordinate 11,790 of VWYK01071368.1, read as the reverse complement.
AATTTTTCCTATTATCCAACCCAAACCTCCTTTAGCACAGCTTGAGAGCAGAGCAGAATGAACACAGACTCCTTTTTCTTCTATGGATACAAACTAGAAAGCCATGTAGTGATGGAGCTGGGGAACAGAAGGGGTGCCAGGCTGACACTGGAGTCCTTTGGCAGCACTTGAATTCATCACCTTCATCTTCAGCGTCAGCTAACTTAGAGCATCACTTCCTGGAACAAAGATGCAATCAGATACCCTCAAGTTCTGCTTTCTGAGCAAGCATTTAGTAAATCAGGCTTTTTTCCAGCTCAGATACTTGCTAACACAAAGCCACCTCCAGGAAAAAGTTGTTTGCAGTGAGGGTGGTGAGACACTGGCACAGGTTGCCCAGGGAGGTTGTGGCTGCTCCCTCCCTGGAGGGGTTGAAGGCCAGGTTGGAGGAGGCCTTGAGTGACCTGTGCTAGTGGGAGGTGTCCCTGCCTATGGCAGGGGGTTGGAACTGGATGATCCTTGAGGTCCCTTCCAACCTTACCATTCTGTGATTCTAAGAAGCAAGAAGCCACCAGCGACCAAGTTGCAGTGAATTATTCAGTGGATGGAGATGAGCTGTACTGAAGTCACTGATTTTGCTTCTCTGAAACACCAACCTGTTCACACAAACACCAACCTGTTCACACACACACACACAGAGGAGCACACACAGTTACTGGAGCACCTCTGCAGTGTGAGATATTTCTCTGTGTATTTCCTCCAGGAATAATTTTCTTTTTCCCCTAAGACTGCAAAACATTTCTATAAGGTAAGCAAGATAACAAAGCACTTATTGCTTCCTTTGGTTTTCAGTTCCAGTCTCAGATTTAAACAAGTTTGACATGTTGGATTACAAAATCTCTTGTGAAACATTCAGATCTGACACAAAGTACTTGAGTTTTGATGAATTGCCTTTTTGGAGCACGGAAGTACTCCAAGCTAATGCATATTATCTACCATCAGAATTAGCCATTGAGGAGCCAGGATCCCACACTGACAAAGTAAAACATTTCTCTGACATTTTTAATCCTCTCACAAAAACTGGAAGAGAAAGCAGCAACCCAAGGCTTTGGAGGAGCTGAGCCATGCAGCTTCTCTTCTACGTAGCCAGCAAGTATCCTGGTGGCTACAGGGAAGTGTGCACATCCGAGACTCTCTGCTTAAAGTCTCAGATTTTGGGTTTAAAAGCTGTTCTTTCACAGCAACATCTGTGGACATAGTCTATGGCTAATGCCCATTTTGGCAGATTTTCTACCCTCACTGCTCCTCAGCTTCCTAAAACAGAGTGCAAGCAGCCATGTGCAAGCCATAAAGAATTCCAGAGATGGGAATCCTAAGAGCCCATCATCCTAAGAGCAAGCCCACGACCATCAGATCAGTATCACCAACAACTTGTTAACAAATCAAGCTTTACTTAAAAATCAAAGTTTCTGACTGTGTGCTCTTCAAGTCACTGCTTGTGCCAGTCATAGCACACACACACAAGAGCAATGATCATAGAATGGTTTAGGTTGGAAGGGACCTCAAAGCTCAGCCAGTTCCAAGCCCCTGGCATAGGCAGGGACACCTCCCACTAGTACAGGTCAGTCAAGGCCTCATCCAACCTGGTCCTGAACACCTCCAGGGAGGCTGGGGAGCACAGAAGCACACATCTTTGATCTATGTCCTATAGTGCTCCACAGGCAGGGACACTTCCCACTAGCACAGGTCAGTCAAGACCTCATCCAGTTTGGTCCTGAACACCTCCAGAGAGGTTGGGGAGCACAGAAGCACAGATATTTGATCACATTCTGTGATTCTGTGCTCCACAACTTCCCTGGGCAACCTGTGCCAGTGTCTCACCACCCTCACTGCAAACAACTTCCTCCTAACATCCACTTTCAATCTCCCCTCTGCCAATCTAAACCCATTGCCCCTTGACCTGTCATTGCAACACCTTGTCAATAGTCCCTCCCCAGCCTTTCTGTAGCCCCCTTCAGATCCTGGAAGGCTACTCTAAGGTCTACTGGAAGCCTTCTCTTCTCCAGGCTGCAGAGCCCCAACTCTCTCAGCCTGTCCTCACAGCAGAGCTGCTGCAGCCCTCTGAGCATCTTTGTGGCTGTCTCTGGACAGGCTCCAACAGTTCCATGCCCTGCTTGTGTTGGAGGTTCCAGAACTGCAGACATGATCTCTATGTCAATATAATTGAAAGGAAACATGATTCAGCCATCAGGAACTCCACTGTCCCAATGCCACAGCAGAGGGAGGTGTTCTGAGCAGCACTGCTGAACTGCCACTCAGCACATAGGAGAGGGCTCTTAGTAACATGGATGTGAGTGAGCAATGAATGAGGAGAGCTATTAAAGAGCTCAGCAAAGGTAGGAGAAAAACAATGAGAACAGAATATCTGGGAGAAAGGAAAAGAAGAGAATAAATCAAAATGAAGTTACACTAATGGCCAAAAAGAGCCTTCAGTTATATGAAAATATCTCCATACATCACTCTGGACAAGCCTTGCAGGGAGCTATTTACCTACCCAAGATATATCCTGGAGGTGAGAAGCAGAGTCTCAATCTGGTGGAGGCTTCCCACATCAGGGTTGAAATCATAATGGAAAAAACTGTCAGATAAAATGATTTCAATCCCAGAGCAGCAGAAACAATGTACTTTGTTCTCACAAATTGGGACCAGGTAGGTTGGCACAAGGTCTTTGGCAAAGGAACAATTTAGCCCCAGATTGGATACTGGAGCAATAGCATTAGATCACTTACTCAGACTTAAGTTGTGAGCAGCTGTTTGGCTTTTATTTCACACAAAAGCTTATACTGTAAAAGGAATTCCTGGCCTCTATTCAAATGCTATATTTGCTTGTGAGCAGTGTTTCTCATTTCAGTCCTGATAATGCAATGAAATCAGTGATGAAAAATCTTTACAGAAAAGATGCAAAAGGGAGAGGAAAAAAAAAAAATAGGGAAAAAGAAGAGTTTCTCCTTCAAAGACTTGGGGATTGTTGCTTGATGAAATGCAATATTTAGATGTTGAGTTTTCACCATAGAGAAGATTTAACTACTGAGTTCCTCCCCATTTTTGACTGAGGGTATAATTAAAAGTATCCTTGTCTTCTCTCCCTGATGACCTGGGCAGACACCAGTCTTGCTGTGTGCACACAGTTTGCTTTCCCACCCATCTGAGACCTTTTCAACAAAGAAATATGTGAACCTTTATAGAAAATATAGTTTCCATTATATAGGCAGAGCCAGCACGTGCTAGAGTCATATTCACCCCAGAGAAAGGATGCTGGGCTTCCTGCAGCAAGTGTGAATGATCAAACCACTGTAATCTTTTTTACTGCTGTGTATCTGACCTGCACCACACAGCTTACAGCAGAAATGTGCTGAGGCAGTTGCAGTAAAAATTACTAGCTGAGATCTAAACGACCACACTTAAGAGCTCTGATAAATCAAAGGTGCTTAAGAGGAATATTTCTGTCCCCATTTAAGAATTAGGCTTTCTCCAGCTGTAATGTTGATCCCACCTCCAACCAACCAACAAGCAGGAGCATGAGCACAGAATCACAGAATGCTAAGGATGGATAATGCAAAGGCATCAGGAAGGACATTGAAGTGTTGGAGCCAGTCCAGAGGAGGCCACCAAGATGCTGAGAGGGCTGCAGCAGCTCTGCTATGAGGACAGGCTGAGAGAGTTGGGGCTGTGCAGCCTGGAGAGGAGAAGGTTTCCAGGAGACCTTAGAGTAGCCTTCCAGGATCTGAAGGGGGCTCCAGGAAGGCTGGGGAGGGACTATTGACAAGGTTTGGGAATGCCAGGACAAGGGGCAATGGGTTTGAAGTGGCAGAGGGGAGATTGAAAGTGGATGTTAGGAGGAAGTTGTTTGCAGTGAGGGTGGTGAGACACTGGCACAGGCTGCCCAGGGAGGTTGTGGCTGCTCCCTGCCTGGAGGTGTTCAAGGCCAGGTTGGAGGAGGCCTTGAGTGACCTGTGCTAGTGGGAGGTGTCCCTGCCTATGGCAGGGGGTTGGAACTGGATGATCCTTGAGGTCCATTCCAATCTTACCATTCTATGAATCTATGATTGATAAAAGAATTAAAATACACAATGAAATCAAAGAGCAGCAGCACTTCTGAGGCTGGACACAGGTGATGATTGTGCAAGCCTCTTGCCAACTCCACGAAGTATAAAAGACCATTCCAGAGATTAATTACAACTGCCAGTAGAAGGCAACTTAACTCTGAGGTACCTGGCCAGAGAGATAAGAAACCAGGTGGTCATACCCAGCCCTTGGTGACCAGGCTGCAAAGATCAGAGTCAGGGGGAAGGGGAGATCACTGCAAACTGGGAATGGGGATTATGCACAGTTAGCAATGAGACTGAGCATAAAACAGCTGTAGGAAGAGCAATGTAAGGAAAAAAAGGGAGTAGGAGTGTGGGAAGAAAAAAAAAAGGTATATAATCATGTATAAAACCTGGTTGAGACCCCAGAAAGCATGCTGATATTTCTTTGGCACATGCCATGCCTCAGAGGTGGTTGGCACAAGGTGGGGCACAGGCACCAGTGAGGAAATGGCAGGAGCCAATACTCACAGCAGCTGCAAAGGCAGAAGGCTGCTGCAGCCCTTTCCTAGCACGCTTTGGGCCTGCTCTGGCCCAGAATTCAGTGTCAGTGGTTGTTACTAATCAAGTGCAAAGAGGGGATGACATATTGCTCACACATCTGGGGAATGTTTCAGTAACAACTTCATTTTAGACCAAAATCTTCTCCCTGGCCAAGGCATTGCACCAAGAAGCTTCCAAACAGGCGGCTCTGCCGACGTCTTCCCAAGATGTGAGGTACACTGTGCAGCTCTGTAAGTGCACATGCAACTTATCAATTACCAAAATTACCACTGTGATTTGTTTAGCCATGTTCATTTGCTTACTGGATGCATCCCATGTGACGAAGAGTTTGTTTTACTTGGCTGTGTCAGGATCCTCAGTCTCGCACACAGCTCAAAAGGCCATAACGAAGCAACTGACTCTGCTCAGCTGCTTCTTCCAGATGCTCCATTCCTTACCAAACAGCCAAATCCATCTTTCAGAGGCACTTAGGCCATTTCCAGCTCTATAAAGAAATAGGGTTCTATAAATCTTTTGACACAACAGCTAAATGCATTCTTTCTCCTTTCACAGTCAAAAAGCAGGATCTACAGGACAGGAAGGTAGCGGTGCAGGAGTTTTTCAGCTCTGGGTTCTCTTCTAACAGTGAAAAGCATTTGAGAGATCAAGCAGGAAATTTAAATTATTTCTGACAATATTGCCCAGGAAATTTAAATTATTCCTGACAATATTGCCCTGCAACTTTTAACTCCAGACCCTCGAGCTCCTGTCATCTGTGGGTTTTAGAGACCAGCTAAACAAACGCTGGATTGCTTACCAAACGATATGCAGGGAAGGTTCAAAGGTTTGGAGGAGATGAGGTATTGTTCTTTAAACACTGAGATAAGATGAAAAGCAAGAGGCAATTATACTGAGCAAAGCTATCCAACATGTTACTACGTTTGGGTATGAGCAGCAGTTTCCACTTGGATTTTAAAGTGCCTTGGGTTTGAGGAAAAAAACAGGGCAAAAAATAGGGTGGAGGAAGAAAGCAAGGGCAGGGAAATATGGAAAGGGGACCAAAAGTTCTCCTTTGCGTTGGTGGTGGGGACAAGAAGAGAGGTTGGGACTGCAGGGACTGAAGCTGCAGATGTGTGGGCTGCCAAGAGACTGCTTCCTTTGGTCACAGTAAGAGATGGAAGCTTTGCGAACCAGAGTCAACACGCAAGATGTCACTGCCCAAAGAGGTCAAATTCGAGGCTTGGTTGAGCCACTTTAGGAGCTGTTTTGTCCACAGACCTCTACTTTCCAAGTTGTCTGCTTCAGGCACTGCGCAAAACCTTTTGCTAACTCTCCAAGGCTACCTTGTTCTTGAAAGGCTGCAAGGAAAGGCAAGTTTCTCCCCAAAGCAGGGCAGCAGGGCTGGCCCTCATCAGTCATTGATTAATGTACAATGCTTATTGCTGCATCCTGCCAAGTTTGTAACTCAAATCAGACCTGGCTTTAAGATGCAACACAATAAGCTGGATCCTGCCTTCAATTTTGCTTTTTAGATTCCAGGAGACACTGTTAAACTCTTGATAGACTGGATGTAATTTCACCTGAGGATCTAAGAATACTTCAGGCAGAAACCTTGAGAGTCCTGCATGAATATAAACATATTGCCACTGAATCCTGAAATGGAGATAAATGAAGCCTTTGGAAGGTCAGTTAACCACGTAGGAAAGTGTAACAGATGGAAATTAACACTGAAAACAAGACAAAAACCCAAACCACCTGCCTAGGGTTGTAGCATTTTCAAACCACTGCTTCTGCCGCTATTTTTATGCCCATAGATGAAACATTTGCAGCACATCTAACTCATTCCTCCAAGAACTGGGTTGGTGTCATTTGATTGTTGATCAAAGTTCCTGAGAGCACAACTCTTGTGAGGGATGGCTGAGGGAACTGGAGGTGTTCAGCCTGGAGAAAGAGAGGCTGAGGGGAGACCTCATTGCTCTCTGCAATTCCCCAAAAGGAGGCTGGAGCTGGGTGGGAGTCAGATTCCTCTCCCTAGGGGCAAGGGGAAATGGCCTCAAGTTGCACCAGGGGAGGTTTAGGTTGGATAATAGAATAAACTTCTTCACTGAAAGGCTTCTCCAACACTGGAACAAACTGCCCAGGGAGGTGGCTGGATCCCCATCCCTGGAGGTGTTTAAAAGAAGCAGAGATGTGGTGCTGAGGGATGTGGTTTAGCATCAGCCTTAGCAGAGGTAGAGAATGCTCGGGCTGGATGATCCCAAAGGGCTTTTCCAACCAAAATGATTCCATGAGTCTATCAATAATCAGCCTCTCAGCACTTGCTGCATCCACAGCTCAATACTACACAGGCAGCTTGTGCTACAGGATGGGCCTTTGAGGGGTTTAGGGACAACTCAGCAACGAATCCCAGTCTGAAAGCAAACACCAAACCAAACTTTTCCACTCATTGTGGGCTTCAGAAAACAAGTTAAAATCTTCCCAAAGAATAAAAATCCCTACAGCTCTAGCAGGGTATTAAAGAAACCAAATACAGGTCTGTAGCACTGAAGTAAGAACTCATGCAAAGTAATTAAAAAGAAGATTTTTTTTTTTTCCTTTTTTCCTCCCTTCTAATTTTTTCCAGAGTCTTAAAATCAAGTAAAGATCAGTTCTGGGATTGAATTTGCCAGATAATTAGAATGACTCCAAACCCAGAGTAATTCCTCACACTGTATTTTGCTTTCTAACCACATCATCTCCATGGTACCTTAGAGACAAGCTTCAGCCAGCTCTGTACATGCCATGCAAGCCCTGTCAAATGAGAGCAGCTATTTCACACTGCATGTTTTCTGCTATTAAAAAAATGACCCTAAATTAATCTGATCCAGAGCAATGACACCTTCTGAACTGGGGAACAGAAAAATACTGTCCCCAGGGGATGCTGCTGGGGAGCCCTGGGAAGCATCTCCTGCCACAGTCATGGGAGTCTGCAGTCATATGTGAACATCACTGCCACACTCTCCTGAGGGGCTGTGCAGCCTCCTGAGCTGGAAGCCTGCTGCAATCACAATTCATATTTGTCCTAAGCAGCCTTGGTTGGGAGAGAGTTGTTGCCCTGCCCAGAGGCAGAGGGGTGCAGTAACCCAGGTTACCAGGGTGAAAGCAAGCTATGGAGAATGACATCTGGTTTCTGCATAGCTTGGCTGTCAAACCTCTCTCTTGCTGATGTTTCTGTTTCTTATCTTTTTGCTTGTGTTTGCAGCTAAAACAAGATCCAGCTGAGAGAAAGGGCCAGCTGCTGCAGGGGTCAGCCCTGATGGGCCCCCTCACACCCCAGATCCCTGGCAGGGAAGCCCACCGTGGCATCTTCCCACAACCAGCCTGATGCTGGACACCATCCCATGTAGCATGAGCCTCCCCTAACCCTCAGCATCTTCTCACTGCTGTTTTTCCTCAAAAGTGCCCAAAAGCATTCTTGGTGATCAAAACCCTGACTGCCACTCAGATTTCTGCTGCTTCTCTCTGTTCACAGCTCTCCCTAAACCCCTCCTGCTGCTGACAAAGGCCATTTTCCACCTTCATCTTCTTCTGGCTCTGTTAAATTATACATGTTTACATTTGCTGTAATACCACAAAGCAGAGTAAATCTTGCAAATGCTCTGCCTGAATCCATGTAATAATAAATCAGACCCTGCAAGAAACTATGTGTCACTTGTATAAAACTGGAAAGCCTAAAAAGCAACACAAAAAAAACCCCAACCCCAAATTCTCACAGCTGCTCCCCAGCCATTCCTCAGCCCCCTAGGAAAGCTGCTCTTGCTCTGATTGACAGGGGGGCATTAACAGCCCAAGGTAAGGCAGCTGACCCACAAGTCCCAGCTCCTTTTGTGTCTGATTTTGCTTGGTAAACCATTTAAAACATGTCAAACAAATACCACAGTTCAACAGTTCCCCTGTGAAACCTCTGCCAACTCTGTTCCCTCTGGAGAAGGCAATTACCTTATTTATAAGGGCTGGGGAACAAATGCTGAATTTCTTCTCCATAATCACTCATTAATTGTTCTCATATTGAAAAAATGACTCGGGGAAAACAAATAAGATCCAGCCCTTGCTCCAAGGAAGCCCCATTTGCTGCAAGGAAAATGGATTTTGCAAAGAGGAGGGCACCACGGGGCCAGCCCAGTCCCTGAGCCAGCTCTCAGGGTGCCTGTGCCCACTTNGAGCCAGCTCTCAGGGTGCCTGTGCCCACTTGCCCAGGGTCTAACTGGGAAAGAGGAGAAAGCCTTTAGGAGAATAAAAGCCCTGGAGTCCCAGATTACAGATGTTCAGTGCAGCTTGACTGAGCTTTTCCCATGCTGTTACTGGCAGAGCAACCACGAGGCTTCTATGTTCTGCAAAGCAGAGGAGTGCAGGAGGCTCCTGTTCCTCAGCCACTGCATCCCATATAGAACCATGGCAGCAAAGATCAGCTGGAATAGGAAATGGATGGGATGGAGAAGAGGATAAACAGGAACCATGTTGTGACCATAAATTTCCTACAGCCACTTAACTCCAGCAGCAGTGACTCACTTGGGTTTTATTGTACTGTTTTACAACCATGGAGGAGACTTGTGCCACCTTTTCTTTCCTCCTCAGTTCTCAAGTCACAAGAAAGCACCTTTGAAATCTCAGAGGTACAAGTATTGCCTGAAAAAGCAGAGTTTGATGCTTAGAAAAAGGGTAGTTTTCTGCCTTAAAAATGAGGAGTTTTGTTTGTTTGTTCAAAATACATTCAGGAAATGGCAGGAAACTAAACTGGACACTTGACAGTCATTAGAAAATATTTACATTAACATAACCATAACTGCCCAAAGCAAACAAACAGTTGCCAGAAACACTACTTAAGTTGATGGAATGAGAAATAAACACAAAAATAAATGGGTCAAGCCTAGAATCTTCATGAACATATGTTGAGCAGTCTCCTCTCTTCCAGCATTGCTCCCACATCATCACTTCCCTGGTCCTGCCTGATGGGCTCCATCATGGACATGGCTGGGAATATCCGCCAGTGGCATCATTAAAGCCACTGAAAACCTCAAAGTCTAAGGCATTTATTCTTGTGCTGGTTAGAGAAAGCAGTGACAGAACCAAGGAGAAAGAAGCAGCTCATGGGGACACTGTAGGAGATTTCATAGAATGGTTTAGGTTGGAAGGGACCTCTAAGATCACCCAGTTCCAATCCCCCTGTGCCATAGGCAGGGATACTTCCCACTAGAACAGGTCACTCAGGGTCTCATCCAACCTGGTCCTGAACACCTCCAGGGAGGTTGTGGAGCACAGAAGCACAGAATGTGATTGAAGATCACCTGGGCAACCTGTGCCAGTGTCTCACCACCCTCACTGCAAACAACTTCTTCCTATAATCCAGTTTCAATCTCCCTTCTGCCAGTCTAAACCCATTCCTCCTCCTCCTGGCATTACCAGACCTTGTCAGTAGTCCCTCCCCAGCCCTCCTGTAGCTACTGTAAGGCTACTCTAAGGTCTCCTGGAAGCCTTCTCTTCTCCAGGCTGCAGAGCCCCAACTCTCTCAGCCTGTCCTCATAGCAGAGCTGCTTAGTTACATCTGACAAACAAACTTCAATGTGGCAACCTCAGAAATGAATGAAACAATTCTTGGAGTGCTCCTGCACCAGCAGCAGCTCCTGCCCAGCACTGACAGAGGGCAAGGAAGACCAGGATTGAGTGCAGCACAGACCAGTACCGCTTCTGCTTTTAGCTCTTGTTGGCAGTGGATGGAATCCAACTCTGCAACTCTATAGCCACAAGCTGCAGTTTGCATTTGAAGCCTGGAGGAAGTGCCCTGCGTTTAGTTTTAATGGCTTTGGCACATCTGGCAGCATGACAACAGGGACATGAGCACTAAAGCTCCCCCCTGGATCCACCTCACAACCCAGCAATGGGCATTCTGCACGGGGCACCTGGCAAGACAGCAAAACCCAAACACGGGGCCAAGGGCAGCTTTGCTTTGCTTGTGGTAGCTTCGCACCACAAACTGTTTAATTTTACTCTGGTTTTAGTTGGCTGTCTTGTTCTGGAAGCTGTGCAGAAGCAGTTACATCTCAGAGAGGCACACTGCAGACCAGAGGAATTGCCACCTTGTTCACAAAAAAGCAAAGCCCTTTCAGCAAGTCACTTGGACACTACCATCATGTGCACAGAGCAAGACTCACAGAAGAAATTAATTTGGTGCACAAGGAACAAAGGATATTGCTGCTGCCAAGAGCAATGTTAACTTTTCTCAAATGCAAGCCTGTTTGACATTGTTTTAACCACCTTAATTTGCATACAATGCACACATTGCACAAAAGAGCAAACTAATGTCACAGTGGACAATTTCACACGGCAAACATCATCAGTTTTTCTTTGTGGGACTTCAGGTATTTGAGTCTCGCCAAAGGAAGCAAGCTGGGATCAAACGAGCCTGCAGTGTTTTCACCTTCCCGCCCTACCCGGGGCAGGAACCCTTGCTGAGCACAGATATAGCAGCTTTGCCATCCATCTCTCCCCTCTCCACAGGCTCAAAGCACCTGAAAATACCACAGACCACTTGGAAATGCCCGGGATGAAAGATGCTTGACATATTTTCATTTGCATCCTGATTTCCAGCAGCCCCAACTCTGCTGCGCTGCACTAATCCCCAGCTCAGCCCTTTCCAGCCTCTGCCGATTATCCCAACCTTGAGCCACCAAGCAGTGAGATTTAATCCTCTTCTGAAATGCTTCCAAGGCAGACTGAAGCTGCCAAGCAAGAGACCACATTCCTCATTTTCTATCACCCTTGGCTATATTTTCTCCTAACAGAAACACACAGGTATTTGGATGCGAGTGCGTGTGTACTGCCGTTGCTGGAGAGGAACTGCTTTGTCCCACAACCCATCGACCTGAGGAGCCTCTTTCCTTGCCATGCATCAGGGATTTATCATAGAGTGGTTTCAGTTAGAAGGGACCTCTAAAGGTCATCTAGTTCAACCCCCCCAGCAGGGACATCTTCAATCACAGAGCCTTGTCCAATCTCACCTTGAACGTCTCCAGGGATGGGGTCACCTACCTCCCTTTCTGGGCAGTTTGGGCCAGTGTCTCCCCACCCTCAGTGTAAAACATTTCTTCCTCCTGCCCAATCTAAATATCCCCTCTTTCACCCCTTGTCACAGCAGGCCTTGCTAAAA
>VWYK01071357.1:1341-17369 GCA_013399775.1 Semnornis frantzii | reverse complement strand
AGACTATGTTTTGAGAGACTGTTTGGAATTTTCTGAAGAACTCCTGCTGAGTATTCAGTAATTGAGATGTTTACTTGGGCTTTGATAATTGTGAGGAATCTCTATCAATTATAAAATCCTTCTAAGGCCATAGGAAGGAACTTCCCTAGTCCCTACTAGGCGATGTTACTGTTAGCATTACAATACTAAATACTACAATGTTACTGTTAGCATTACAATGATGATCTGAAAGGAAGGACAGAGTTGCTTGAAATAAATCTGTGATCTTAATTAAAACCATTACTAGCAGCATATCTCCTAAAATAATAACCTTTGAGTCTTGAAATACTGAAAATATGTTTTCTCCCTTTGGGTGAAATCAACAACATACAAGGTACCACAGAATAAAACTGCTGCATATTTAAGAAGCCTGTTCTCTCTGGCCAACTGACAAGACTATTACCAATGAGATCTTCGGTACTTCCGGATAGATTTACTGTCCTCCACCATCTCTGTAAAAGTCTAAGAGTTTCACCAGTTACGAATTTAATGTGTATTCTGCCACTAATTCCATGACCTTCAAGCACATAGGCTTTGGCAGACTTGTCATTTCTGTATCTTGCATAGTTTAGACTGAAAAAAAAAATGAAGGGACAACAATGTCACAGATTTTCTTTTCTCAGGTAGCAGAGTTTGTATCTGGCCAAGTTCAAAGACAGTTTCACAGAACAGGGATCCTTGCCCCACTGATACCAGCAGGAGTTTGAGTAAGGCAGTGACATTGAGTGATAAATACTTGTGATACATTGCTATAAATATTTTCTGTGAATGTCTGCCCTGTTTATGATCTTTAGTCTTTCCAGACATTACAGAAGCCACAGGAAAAGGATAGAGGTAGCACTTAATTATCTTGCTCTGAAATCTGGACTGTTAGGGATAGGGAGCTAGAAATATATATACTGAACAAATCATGCCTGACATAGTACATCTGTGAAAAAAATCTTTGCTAATGCAAATGGAATTACAGAAATGATGATGCAAAAGATCCTTTCCCCAACAAATAAGCTAATCATAAATCTACTGAATTTTGTATTCACTGCTACGGCTGTTCACTGGACAGTCTTGGTAGAAAGACACGACCACTGTATAATCCGTCAGTACTGTGGAGCACATGACCAACACTAAATCTGAGATCCTTGGTGTCATGTCAAAAGGAACCAAACCATCATACTAAAGTTGTAAAAGTAGACAACAGGAAGGAAACTCTACAAGTGTTCCACTTCAGTCACTGCTGAACTAAATGGTGACTTACAGTGCAATTAGCATGGATATACCACAACCACCAAATCTGTTATGTATAAATACTGGAGTGCAACCTGCAGACAATAGCTTAAACACAATATTGACTCTTAGCTGCTAGTTGTGTCTACTGAAAACAGCTTGCAAACTTTTACTTCCTATCTTTATTAACTTTAAGAGTTAATTTATGCAGCACTTGTATTAATACCTATAGAAGGGCAAATTTGTCCTAATTCACCCTCCGCTTCAAGCCACCAAAAAACTGAAGAGTACAAAAAGACAGTCTCCGCCCTTTGTATTGTCCCAAAGAATCAAAATATCTAGCTCAGTGTAGTTAATAAAGGTGGCACTCCATGTTAGCAAAAATGTACTAACACATTACTTACTCTGTAAAGAATTCTTTTAAAATATACTGCATGCTTCCAGACTACTATATCTTTTTACTTATGAAACTGATAATCTGAATTGGTAAATATAAAAGTCCTGCAGTGACTGGTATCTTTTAATGAGTGCTTGTATAACTCCTTCCATATGATTTTCTTGCAAGTAATGAAAATATGTTAAATAAACTAAAGAATTTAGGCCACTTAATAGCATTCAGATGAACTGTGCTGATTGATTATAGAGATTTTATGATTTTTAAAGAGTAACACCAAATAAAAATTTTAAAAGGAAAACAAAGACTATTATGTAAAAACCACCACTAGTAGATGATCAAAAGGGCTGAATCAGATTATTTTTTCATTAATATTTCATTAAGTTTGCATGAATATTCATGCTATTATTCATCCTTCCTGCACTGTATATAATAGAGCCAAACTGTAGTTACTTTTTATACATACCCCTTTTAAAGGTACTTTGAATGCAATAAATCTAGTTCCTGGTATGGGTTGTCCAACTGGTGTCAAACTCCGCCATCTGTAATGAAACAAATATTTTTTTAACAGACAAATAAAATGAAAATAACATGAAAAAACAAAAATAACATGATTCAACAGAAAACACCCACAGGTTTGTGTGAAGAGAGAAGGAAAAAGGTAAAGAACCTATACCCTTCAGGGTTAAAACCTGGGTGAAAAACCCACATACAGATTATGCAGCTTTAAATTGTAACAATTATTTCAATCAATATGGGTATCTTCCAAATATCTGCACATCCGGTTGCATAGCTGTTTCAAACTTCTCCAAAAGGAAAGGTATGTTATCTATGGTCCATGCAGCTCCTAGAACAATGTATTGATTTGGATTTCCAAACATCAGTATCCAACAGTTCCTAAAATTCCTTGATCACATAAGCAGCTGATCACAATCGATGAACAAAAGAAAGAGGGCAAATTAAATCCTGATATGTAAGTAAAATCTCTTTAAAATTCAGTCTCCATTAGCAACCTGCCTGTTTCCCAAGAAACTAAAGATAATTTTAGAGTGACTACTAAAGTTATGTATTTTATTAAAATTAGTGGGTCAGCATTATTTTGGGATATTAAAAACCCAAACAAACAACAAGAAGTGGCCTAAATGATGCCAGAATAATATCAACAGAGTACTTGCTATAGCACTGATCAGGACAGAAGTTTATGCAGCTCACTGTACAGCTTAAAGAAAGACATTTTTATTGTTGCAAGTCTATGTTAGGAGCCACAATAAAGTAAATCATTGTTCTCCATAAACAACCACCACAAAAGAAGTATTTCTTAGAGATAATGTGCACAATTGCCATTATTATACAGTAGACCTATGTCCCCAAACCTGCAAATTATTCTATGAAGTGGTTTCAAAGTATTATCAGGACATATGAAAAGTATTTTTCCCCTTCCTCCTACAATTTCCTAAACACTCCTCCTACAGCATCCTGACTGTTAACATAGGCAATTTCAATGTGGATCAATCAACCACCTTTAAGAAGTTTACATATGCACACATAATTCATGTAATTCCCAACAAAATTCAAAGTTTGTTTCCACTAGAAATGTGTAAATGTGATTACTCTGTAATATGCTGCTTCTTTAAAGAACCATTCTTGTCTGCAGTTTGTAAAATACAGAGAATATTTCTTCACACCAAAGCTTATTGAAAAGTATTTACTAAGGTGAAGATTTGTCACAACACTCAAAATACTAGCAATCCAAAACCACAAAGAACTGGTGGAAAAAATCCACATTGTACTGAGAAAATTTTCATGTGCTTTTTTTTCCAAGTGTAAAAGTGTGATGGTTTGAGAGTTCCCCGTCCCCCGCCCCCCCCCACTTTGTAANGGAGGATCGGTTGGGGCGGGGGGGTTAGAAGAAAAGTGGTTAGTGAGGTTACTCAGCAGAGAGAAGCCAGAAGCTAGACTGCCCGAGACACTGTGCCATCTATATTTTGAGTACTTATTCTTAAACATCTCAGCAAGCCTATGAGTGAAGTAGACATCACCACTGTTTCCTTTTCACAGCCTATAGTATAATTTTCTCTATTAAAATATTCGAATTAGCCTCAAACCAGCACAAAAAGCTTTATCCAAAGATCAGCTTTACCTTCAAAGAGGTAGCTTACTGAATTTACGGCTTTTATTTCATCTCCTTGTGTGAGGACAAATTAACTCTATGACCTCAGAAGATGAAGCTGGATGACTCAAAATCTACATAGCTGTTCTGTATTTTCAGTTAGTACCTCAACTATTAAAACACAAAACGCTTTCGTAAGATTCCTTAATGCTGGTGCCCATTCACTTACATGTTTATGCATAAATGTTTACATTAATCTTTCCCTTCAAAGGAAGCATCCAGCAACTTCTAGATTACTAATTCCATAAACACATCATTTATGAAATAAATGGAATACACCATTAAAAAATATTCTAGCCACTGAATATTTTGCTTTGTCCATAATGTCCATAGAAGACCATAACAAAAACTGTCAAAACATTCAATGAAATATCCAAAATTATACTTGTACATCAATAATAACACATCCATTCATTGATGTTTGAATTAACAAAGGAAACATTTATAGCGTAATGACCAGAAACAATACTAACAAATCCTGTAGCAAGCTACTACATCAATGTCTTTAGCACTAATTTATCTTTTTTTCATTTTTATCATGAGCTAAAGAACAGATTGGAGGGATCACAAAAGGGGTAACAACTCTTCATGAGGAGGCTGTTGCAAACAGCTTGTCACAGAAGACACACAATATGAGAAGGCATAAAGGCAAACTAGAGATTAAATCAGAAAGGTGTTTGCAGTAAAACCTTTCTCAACATTCTAAAGTACTGCAGGAAAATTGTACCTCATAATTGCAACAGAGAATAAAACCAGTCTCCTTCATATGTTTCCTTAGTTTAGAATAGTTGTTTACAGGGAGAGAAAAAGATAAAATAAAAAAATAAAAATAAATTTAAAAAAAAGCACACACTCTCCATCATCATAGTTTAAAAAGCATTGCTCAAAAGAATTATATATTGTGTATTACAGAAGAAAAGTCTTCTAACTTTAGAACTCTTCCTAAGTGAATTTTCAAGCTTGTACACTTTGGAGTCCGGCAGTTGTACATTAGTTGTAAAATATGAAAATATAAATGTGAGACTATGTTCCACTTATTCAAGACAGATCAATTGTAAATTAATCAATTAAGATCACAGTATAAATGGACTGAAAATACCAAAGTTAACAAAACCCACAATACAACGAAGCATCTTAGTTGCAAGAATTGCTCAATTAAAAAACCAACTAATTAAAATCTACAGCATAACTGTGAAGTCCACTACATGCGGAGTTTATCTAATTTAGTTCATCTTAGAAAGGTACTAAATGCTGTAAACCTTATGTATCTGTGTATTAAACCTAAACTACTGTTAAAATCAATGACAAAACCGGCTCCTGTCTCATTAATTTTAATAACTCTGCAAATGACCTGTCTTTTTGTAAAACAGTATTTTGCTCTTAACCTTTCAAATGGAATCAGAAAATGGGCTATATAGATATAGCAACTAGTGCAGTGAATGTTGTCATAAAGGTAAGACAAAGAAACTATTTTTTCTTCAGTCTAGACTGACTAACTCTTTGGTATTACCTCTACCAATAGAATGTATAAAATGCTTTAGAAAAGTAGGATTCAGTCTGACAGCCAGCCATAATTGTATATACATGTCTAGAAACATTTTAAAGGAAGGCAGAATTTTAAAATCCCAACCACAGAAGACCAAAATGCAGTAAGACAACTTTTAAAATGCCACAAATGAGAAACTGACATCTTTTATGACATGCTTTCTTTTGGAGAACCATGAGTGCAAATCTAGTATGATTATCATAAATACAAGCAATTAGGTGCCAGAAGAAATGGTCACAAAATGGATAAAATGTCTTATTTTATTAACAACGTCAAAAAAGGCATTGTAAAAAATCAGAACTGTTTTTCACATTAAGGGATTGACAGAACAATGCACCAGGATTACAGAGTTTGTTGACAGACCTTAATAACCTGAGAGTTTTTGCCTCCTGTATTCAAAGCCATTTAAATCTTCCTGGAAAAAAAAAAAAATATGCAAAATCATCAGGAATCTCAAAAGCTGCTGACAGCTCTGTGGTAGAAAATGAGCAGAAGGCATTCTTCATCAAAAAAATATAAACACCATATATCCCATGTTATCTTTAAAATTTTATTTAAAAGAAATTTCAGCATAATGCAGTAGAACTATAATTATCTCAGACTAAAAACAGTAGACTGAAATGAAACAAAATTTGGCTAAGGAAGTAAATCCAAATTTGTTCTGTTGTCAGCAAAAGAATATGGTTAGGAATTATAGGTGGCAGGGCCTAACTAAAGTAAAACTCTTACAGAAGAAGTCTACAGGAAGGCAGAAATAACTAAAAAACATGAGCTGCAGGTGGTCACAAGAGCAAAGATGTAAGTACTTCAATAAGCACGAATGGAAATCATGACACCTATTTCTGTCCTCCTTGAACATTAAGTAGAAGGAATAAAGTCAGAAGTCAAAGATGTTATCACAAGGCTTGTCACCATCATCATTCTTGTACCAAAAAGATAATCAATATGAGTGAAAAACAAGCTGGACATGAAGTAGCTGAAAAGACAGCAAGAAGAGTTTCCTGGAAGACAGTGTTATCTTACAGAGAAAAGACATGAGATTTATTTCTATGCCTAGAAATACAGGAAGGCATTTGCATCACAGAAGCAATAGGTCTGGCCATAGAACTGATGGCATTCACATTAGAAAGATGTTGTGATGAGGATTTAAAATGGAATGATGCAAACTCAGAGAAAACACTGCAGCTTCCCAACAGAAATAGTAGTCAGGAAAAGACATTCAGGAAGAAATTGAAGTCCGATAACTTCTGTATAAAACACAATGGTTGCCAAATCGTGGAAAATCTAGATCAGCAAACACCTTAAAATCTGTGGTACTTCTGGTCCTTCCACAAAGCAAACATACTTTAGAATCTCAAGAAGTGCGTAGAAAGAAGCACAAAGCAAACTCTTGATCTTGCTCTAAGCTATATCTTTTTGTGTGCCAAATACGTTTAAATATTTTAAAACTGTTCAACATTAAAGGTTTATTAGAGTTTATTTATTAGAGTTTCTGAACTTTAAACTATACAAAGACAAAATACCCCCAGAAATTGCATGTCTACATAGAAAGACAATTCAGACAGAAGAGCATGAAAACAAAATGTGACATATTGCATATACATGATATGTTTTCAATTATAGTTTTATTTTTCTAAGTTTTCAAACAGGTAAACAATCCAGAGACTACATGCAGATCAAGACCTGAAAGTCAATGAAACATGTAAATTCACCAATTATTTAAATACTTAGCTTTCACAGTTCCCACTGTCCTATCATGTTTTGTCTTCATCATTCTGCAACTACCATCAATTATTTTAAAACACAGACAGAATTTAGCCTGCTGTTGTAAATAAAAGAATCACTTCCTGGTTGAGGAAAATGTGTTCAAATCAAACTTAAAAACTCAAAACAACAACAACAAAACCCCCATTCTGTTTTTCCTCTAAAATTTCTGTGATCCTTCTATGGCTTCCAGTTAAAGAAACATCATTATTACTGACACTACAGACCGTGGTTACCTAGTCTGTCAGAAGTATTTAAGTCTAGTTTACATGAAAGCATACCACTCTGCTTGTCTATTTTAAGTGAAAAGCAAGTATGCTTTATTGCCTTTTTCTTTCATCTACAAATTTCAGGGATATTTAGTAAAACAACAGAAAAGAAATTAGCTTCACACATCCAAGTAGAACTTTACAAGATATGTGATCTAGATTAACCCAAAGCAACAACATGCTTTGTAACAGCAGCGACCAGTGAAATAGTCTCAGTTGAAGGACAAAGGAAAACAAGTAACAAACCACCAACAAAATCTTTGAAAAACATTTTTGAAAGCAAACCACCTCTAAGACCAACAAGGATCATCAAAAGGTACTACATAGCTAACTCCTACTTCAAGCGGGTAATAGAAGACATCACAGAAACGCTCTTGATAAAGACAAACTACGTGAAATTTGAGTAAGGCAAAATTCTTTCTTTACAATAAGAGTAGCAAAATACTAGAACAGGTTGCCAAGGGATGTCCTTGAGGCCCTATCCCCTTGAGACATTCAAGATCAGACTCAGTATGTCTCTGGGCACCTTAATCTTTGAGAGTCCTTTCAAACCAAATGCAACCTGTGAATCTGTGAAAGTAAGTCAGAGGTACAACACAATGGAAGAACTAAACTGTAATTCAAAAGTCTCATGTCTTCAGTTTGTCAGATCTCAGTGACAGAGCTATATAAAAATATAAAGTATAGCAAACTGTCAAAAGCTACTCTACAAGTTCTTTATGGCAAACTCTCTGGTCTTTCTGAAGCCTAAACTCACTTTAGATTGCCTATGAAACCACTGCTTACATTAGTATATGCTTAAAACAAACAAACAAAGCCTGTAACATTTCCACAGAGTAACTGTAATATTTTTGACAGGGAAAAAGTCTTAAGTATGAAAGGAAGTAAACTGTTTTCTCTTACAAACATAAAACATTATGTATAACATGCATCAGTATTCTAGAGTAAGAGAAACTAGTACTGAACATTGAGGTTGCAATTTACACTATACATTAGGCATTAATGGCAAAAAGGAAAAATGCTTTTGATTAAGAAGGAATATCAGAAGTCTTACTTCCAAACCACCTCCTCTTACTGACAAAGCAAAGATGGTACAATTAGCAACAGATCAAACATTTCGAGCTCAGGTTGAGGAACAGGGAAAGAATAAGAAGGGTGGATCAAGAATTGACATCGCAAGATTGGGATTGAAGATCCAGTGGCAACACTAGGAAATATCACTTTAATATTACTTTAGGTGAAAAGTAGCAAGTACTGGTATCTGGCAAGGCTGTGCAGTGCTACAGCACAACTTTACATAAAGGCGGCTTTAATTATGCTGCAGGTAGATTACTGCAAAACTGGGTAGTAATTAGCCAATCAGTTTAAAAAAAAATAAAAGTAATGAAATCACTACTTCTTGTTTCGTTGCACTATTCCTAGCTACTCAGAACTTAACTGAAGCCTTGAATGTATTGTAATGCTTTAAACTGGATAATGGAATTTGATTTTAAATGATAAAGAATTGTATTAAAAAAATAGAGGCAGCAATAGAAATACAATCTTAAAAAACATCTGTACATGGTGTGCCTTTCTTCTATCTACTACAGCGTTTCTCTTGCCCTATCACTAAAACCAAAACCATTACTACTAGATTTATTGCTATTGCAATACTGTGATATAATTGAGGTTGTACTTCCATAGTATGCTGTCTGGACTGGTCCCTGTGCTGCAATAACATCTCTCAGCAACTATTTCTGGTGCCAGTAAATTGCACGTGCAGGATCACCTAGGTTATTTTCTTTAAGTCCTCCCTCCAGGGTTCCTGCTATTTTTCTCTGGTGTACTAAAGTAATTCACAGTGAAGAACTACAGCATGCTGTGCTAGCGCAAGAATGACATCAATGCACTGCTGCATGAGATCAGGAGGCTAATAATTCTTCACTGTGAAAAACCCAATACTGTGGATGTCTAATTTGACTTGTTAATAGTATCAAAAACTAAGTATCTGTAGAAGCTGAGCAGTTCAGTATCACGAGCTCTGTCAGATCATTGCACTAATGTTATAACCAATTACTCCACAGTACATGTTTCTCTCCTTAAAAGGTATCCAGGTATTAGTTTCCCATCACAGAAGCTCAAAGTACAGTTCACTGCTTCTTCTATACTTAAGGTATGCATGTAGCCTGAAGGCTGCTCCAGTTCAAACACGAAGGGCAACAAACAAGGGAGAAACAAGCATCCAATTCTCAAAAGTTTTGGTTTAAGTATAGAGAAAACAAGGGCAGTTCTTTCATGCTTTCTGCATTAATGCTTGCAAACGCCAACGCACTGCACCTCAATTTTGTCCAAATTTTAAGTGAAATTTCAGAGACTTCCAGAGAAAGATGTACTTAAACAGCTTTTCTCAAATTTTATTCTAATTCCCAGGTTTGTCAGCTATAAAAAAAAAAAGTACCAACGTTTTTTTAAGTTATATTTTTGTCTTTAGTTACTATTTACTGCTTTTAAGCCACAGTATTTTCAGGCACCCAAGCTTTTTTGTATTTCATTGCTCCTCCTAAGAATGCTCTTAATAAACTTATTTAATGCTTATAACCAGGATATCGTTAACGTTTCCTCAAATTAACTGCAAGTTACTATTCCGTCAGAACATGCCTTTTCATCTCAGCATACCCTCTTCATTAAGTTTTACTAATGTCAGCAGTAACGCATGGGGTAGCCTTCTAAACTTAGATTTTTTTTTTTCCCAGCAGAGCTGGAGAATAAAACTGTATGTGTTTTAAAGTAGATAGTTCTGTGGTCCCCATATGCACTCAACTGGAAAACCTGTATAGAGCATTTGGGCCTTTAAAATTTACTTCTGCCAAACCCACATTTTTGTTGTCCTCTGGTTAAAAACAAAACAACTGGGTATTTCAGGACCTGAATCCATGAAAATATTCCTTAATGAAATGCATGCAACTGCCTGCTCCCATGTTATCAGCTTTCTCCACTCCTGGTAACAAAGCTAGTCAGAACGATGGGCTACTCTCCCATTTTCCCACTAAGTGTACACTTGGGGGGAAGAAGAGTAGGTAGAAGGGAGTATGTTTGGCTGATGAAAGAGAGGTGTTCACAGACAGGCTGGAGCATTATACTTACCGGGGGGGTGGAGGAAGGGCTGAGTTATTCCTGTTTTGGAGAAAATACCTACCTTATCGGGCTGGTGGTGAAGATGCTTATGGCAAGAAAGCATCTGGGGCAGTCATTGCCCCTTCTATGTGGGCAGGACTGTGCCTGCTCCTGCCTCTTGCTTAGTGTGAGGGATACTCACCCATCGGGGATAGTATTCTTCTTTACCATGCTGAAAGCAGGAGCAGGCAGAGCAGGAGACAGCGGTGAAAGAGGGCACTGCAGCAAAGGAGAGAGAACCGCGCAGTTAACACGGTGCTGATCTCTTTCTCCATCAGTGGGCCTTTTCACAGGGCTGACTCTCAAGTAAAATAAACCAAGCAGCCAGTTGAGGCCTGAAGGCATCCTGAAAGAGTTGTGCAGCTTGTAAGCTAGCCTATTTTCTTCACTGCTACAGTACGACATGAGAGAAAGACAACTCACCTCTCCTCTCCAGGAGGCCAAAAGAGAGGAGAGGCAGCAGGGTTCTAATTCTAGCAGTAGCGCTGCATGGATGCAGATCTTTCTGGCAGCCCCTTCCGTCCTTGTCCTGCAGCTCCGAGCAGTCTGTTCTGCCCTTGTGCTCCCACAGCTAGAATTCGTCTCAACGGAAAGAACCTCCAGGCAGCTGCAAGAGGTGAGGCCGGCACCTCAGCAAAGGAAAGCCCATCACCTGCCCCACTCTAACCTAGAGGGGTACAATCCCGCTAGATCCTGGGCACCGTCGGGGCCCGCCGATCTCAGTGGGACCGGGGCAGGGAGGAGAGGGAAGACGGGATCTTTCCGTCTCCACGGAGGGCCCATGTTTGCCGCTCCAGAGAAGACGATTGAGGTTGATGTGAAGTTCCCTCCTCAAAGCTCCATGTCCCCGCGAACGCGGATTGCCCCGGGCAGGACCACCTCCCGAGAGCCGCTCCGGGTTCTCTCCTACGGGGAGGCCGCTGCCTCTGAGAGAGGGGGAAAAAAAAAAAAAAAAAAAAAAAAAAAAAAAAAAAGAGCNAAAAAAAAAGAAAAAAGAGACCGGGGCGGAAGTGGGGAGGTCGCGGCCTCACTGCGGGGGGCCGGACGAGTCAAAGAGGGGATGGGCTGTGCGGAGAGGGGTGCGGGCTTCAGCAAGAGTCGATAATCAGGGAAAAGCCCGTGCGCCAGTGAGGCGGGGCGGGGAGCACCGGGGCTGCAGGCGGCCCGTACCCTGACAGGATTTCCCTTGCAGAGGAAGGTTGTTGCGAGACAGAACGTTCCCGAAAAGGTCTCCAATGCGCCTGCGCGGCAGCCAGCCAGCTTGCCTGGCGTGGGGAATGCGCCTGCTCCTCTGGAGCCGTCCTGGGGAGCGCTGGGAGCGCGTGCGCGGCACCCGGCGGACCAGTGGGAGGGTTCGTCGGCCTGCCACGAGCTGTGGCCGGGGGCTCTGCGCGTGCGCAGCGGGCCCGCGGGTGAGGGGGGCAGGCTGTGGAGCGCGTGCGTGCCTGCCTTCTGCCTTTGGGGGCTAAGTTTGGGGCGCAAGCGCAGCGGCTTGTGGCGCGAAGCGCGTCGGGGCGCTGTTTGGCGGCGCTGCGGGAGGAGGAGGGTTTGTCCCTGCCGTGGAGGGGGTACCGAGTCGTGGCTATTACAGCGACTGCTGAGGGGTCTCTTGGCTCCTTCCAGGCGCCCTGCTGGGTGGGTGTTTGCGTGAGGTGTGGTCTCGGAACTGGGGCCCCGTGGAGGCGCTGAGCCGGGGGCCTGTGGATGCTGCAAGGAGTTCGTGAGAGGAAAACGCGGAGCGGGCGGGTCGGGAAGGGTTCAGTGGCCTGCGCTTGTGTCGACAGATGTATTACATCCGCATCCGCACGTTTTTTCGGAAGTTATGGCTGCCCCTGCGTCTCGGTCGCTTTCGAGTTTTCACGTGTTTTGGGTGGGTTTGTTGGCTTTTTTGACTCGGTCTGCCTGCAGGTTGCTCTCTTGTGTCATGTCTGCCGCCTCCTGTGCATGTCTCGCGGTTCAACAGGTGGAGAGTTAAGAGGGTCTAGCTGTCCGCTGTTTAGAATGCAAGTCAGGTGTGGGGTGAAGGAGAGGTAAATGATGAGCCGGTGCTTGATTGCTTATCCTAATGTGCAGTCAGCGATATTAGTTTCAGTTTTCATTTTCAAGCCAACCTTTCAGTCATTTCTGAAGCTACTCCAAAACAATTCAAGTTTTTAAAAAATAGTAATTGAGTGTATTACTATACAAATGCTCGGAAACGATAGCAACCTTTTTACACCTTCCACTCACTTATGTGAAAGAGAAGTTGCTAGTGCTACAGTTCAGAGTAGAACTTAATTACCACGTAATTGATAACCCAGCTTAATAGCTGCATAACTGCACTGCAGCCTGAAATTGCTCTGCTGATATTAGAGAAACAATTACTTTGTTTCTCTTTAAGACTGGAGTGCTACGATTTTTAGCAGGTTCATATTCATTGGGTTTGTTAAAGTTAACGTGCTGGAGAAAAAATCCAACTATAACTCCTGCATATGTGTTAGTGTCTTACTGTTTTCAATTCTTGCTTTGTTCTTTTATTGGACACTTTAAAGAAGTACTTACATAACTTTTGTTTGCTGAATTTAATGTGCTCTAAACCAGTTCTCTTATTTATGGTATATGTG
Organism: Semnornis frantzii; assembly: GCA_013399775.1. NCBI lineage: Eukaryota > Metazoa > Chordata > Aves > Piciformes > Ramphastidae > Semnornis > Semnornis frantzii. Next base: position 4,210 of record VWYK01071357.1, on the reverse strand, counting down.
CTACAACTGAACTGTACACTCAAGATCAAACAAATGGATCTTAACTGGAAACCAAATGAAAAGTCATCAGATGAAGTAAGGGAAATAATTTTAAAAATACAAGATTGCATGTTTCTTCACACTATTGTAAAGTAAGAAGTAGAAAAATAGCAAATGTTTGCATTCTGTAAGTGTTACTTTGCCAGAAATCTCCACTTTCTGCCTCTTACCGTATCTGTGTAAGTGTTTCAGGATCAATTTAACTAAATCAGTGGAGTGAGAGCAGAAGGACTCTAGTTAATGCTTTGGAGTTGAGAGTTCAGACTAGAAAGAGGGTAGTAATGTTTTTGGTACATGTGAGAAAAGGAATGCTTTTATATTCTTGAAGACAAAAGTAGTACGTCCCAACCTCCCCAAAAACTCAAACTGAGCCTAGCAGATTGTGACATAGTTTCATGTAGAATTGGTAGTCTTAACTATGTCCATTTGATGTGTGCAGGAAAGCAAATCTTCAGTGCCTGGTCATGCCTTATTAGGGATTATTAGCTTAACCAAGCATCTGTGTGCATAGTGAGTTTTCCATTCATGTGCAGTCCATTTTGAAAGAGCAGGGACAGCTAGCAGTTGCCTCACTTGGGCCATCCGATGCCATCTCTACTTTTGGAAAAATATGTGATAGGAGAACAGATTGAACTGCTTCTGTGAAGATGCTTGTATATGGAAGAGCTTATTGAATTTGTGTCTGCTCAGAGTAATACAGTGGTTGTTAGAAAATCATATTTGCATTGTACCTTTTAATGAGTTGGATGGTTGCTGAGGTCTGTAAAGCATTTGTTTCTTGGAGATCACTGTAATGATCTGCATGTTTACCACAACACGACTGTGAAAAAGCATGTTGTGAAATTTCATCAGTAGGATTACTAGAGACTTTCTTCTGACTGTAAAACTGAATTACAGGCTGAGAATAGTAAAATACAGGTTATATTGTGAGTTTTCTTTAAGTTTGTGTGACAGCTACTCTTGCTTTAGCTTTTGATACTTCATAGCAGTATTTGCACTATCCTTGCATAAACTCTCGTAATGTTGTCTTTCACATTTCCACAAATGGGCAACAAAAAAAAAATCCCGTATTTTCAAGAAAGAACACATAAGACCTGTAGTCTTAAAATATTTTAATCTGAAGGAAAGCCAAAGACTGCAGTGTAACAGTGTTTAAAAGAATATGGAATCATAAAGTGCTCTTGTTAAGAGAGGGCCTTAAGTTCTTGAAATGCATCTTTGAAGAATAGTTGAATTTTACTTCTTACACTGAACTAGTATTCCTTCTGAAATCTAATACTTGATAACTTAGATCAGTTTAGCATCCTCTTCTATTTTAGTATAAGACATACACTTATCACTAATGTCCTTCTAAGCAAGGTGTGGTGTAGTGAATGGAATCACTACATTGCCTAATAAGTTAAAAAGCAAATATCAGAGGAAATAGTTTTGGAACCTATAGTAAGATTTAAGTAAAATAGTCTTCATGGCCCTGGGGTAAGAAGCTGATGTGTTCAGTCTCGTTTGTAATCTTTCATGGGGAAAAAAAAACGAAAAGAAAACAAAAACCAAAAAATGCTGAATTTTAATTTCTGTCTCTTCCTGAGTATTTTGCACATGATGTTAGAGGGAGTACAGCAGGCAAAGAGGTGATCAGTGGTCATTCGGGCAGCAAAGCAGACAGTAATTGAAACTCCTTGATTCCGCCCTTCAAGTAGAATGTCATGTCTGTGATTGGCTTGGGGACTTCTGACCTTGTGCATTATGACAATTTATTACTCATTTTATTACTCTTCTACTAGTGATATGTAGTCTATAAACATTAAGCATATAAGCTATCTCTACAGTGCCGTTTTCAACTTGTCAGAAAGAATAAAGAATCTTGGAAGGGTAAAAAAAATGGAAGACCAGGTTTCTCAAGGCCTCATCCAGCCTGGGCTTGAACACCTGCAGGACTGAGGCATCTGTGACCTTCCCGGGCAACCTGCTTGGTTATATTATTAGATTGAAGGAAGATATAGTACTTACAGCTGAGCCGTGCTGTAAACCTGTTATCTTCAAAAGGGAACTTGGACATTCACAACAAATCTGAACAACCATCTCCACAACAGCTGCGTTCTTTTTTTAAGGGTATGTTAATATTCCTGATTAGTGTTGAATACTGGTTTGAATGTAATAGGTTATTTACAGCATTTTATTCGTGATTGGTCTCTCTTCCTGTGTTGCAAATTTAGTCTAATATTTTAAAAATAATATTAATAAATCAAGATCAAAAAAGATAATTTTATTTTTTCATTGTTTAAAGTGCAAGCTTCCGTTTGGAACTCACTTTCTTCGTTTGCAGTCTGCTCTGAAACACAAATTTGAGCTGTAACCACGAGAGGGAGCAAATTGTGTGGTCGGGACTTCACTAAACGTTTTCAGTTGTCAAGAATCTACGGGCTACAAGCTAGCCTGAGGCTAATTAACACTCCTTATTTTTGTGTCAAAAGAATCCATTTGAAAATCAATAAATATCAAATCTCAAATATCAGAAACATTTGGCATTTAAACTTATTTATATTCTATAATAAAAATATTGACACCAGCTGGTCAGACTGTTCACCTGTAGGAAAAAATAGGTAATATATAGATTTTATTTGAAAGCACTCACGGCTTTTCCTAATTTCCTTTTCATAATTTACTGAAGACACTGAGTATGTTGTTAGACCACAGATAGAAGAACTTGTAAAACAGAATGTGCAAGAAAGGTAGCATGATAAAAATACTAATTTACATATTTCCTGCTATTGTGCAGCAAAATGTAACCAGACAGCTAGAAGTCTATTAATTTTTATTTTTACATGGTTGC
>VWYK01071355.1:0-20457 GCA_013399775.1 Semnornis frantzii | reverse complement strand
GGTTGGTTTGGTTTTCTTTGTTTATATTTTGCAAGTGATTAGAAATCTGCACAAGCCACCTCAGACATTATTCTTCTCTCCTTCTTTTCCGGTAGTGCAGTTTTCTATTTCTAAATATATGATCTATCAGAAAAAAAAAACAAACCAAAACCCAAACACCTGTGTACTGCCTCACTATAGAAAATAGACATCTAGGTGTGACACAAGGAGAAATAACTCTGATGACAGATGCTACAGGCATGGTCATGAATAGAAGAATGGGACATTTCCAAAGCAGTTGCCACTGTTGAATATGCAGAAGGAGGAATGAAAAGATGAGCTTCAAGGCTCTATGGCTGAAACAGTGTAAGGTGCTAGCTATTCAGAGGGGATTTGGAGGTATGTCTCAGAAGGCTGAGGGCAGTGTGTGAGTTTGGGAAGGTCACTGTTTGGACAAGAGGATTTTCTGGAACGATGAGATTTAAACTATTTTGTTAAGGTGAGAGTGGAGCTTAAAGGGTTTGTCAGAATGAGAGAAGTTTGCAGAGCTTGCTGCCCTCAGAAAGATGAGTGACTTCACTTGGGAGCTAGAGGAGACATACAGTGTTGATTAATGTAAGAAGGATGTGTTTGGGTTGGTAGGTCAAAAAAACAAAGGATTTGAGATGGAGAAGATGGATCAATCCACTATGTAAATTAGACCTAGGGTCAGTTCTTTTTCCAGCTTATGGGTCACTTTGGAGGAAAGAAGCTTGCAAGATGCTGTGAACAGGGTGTACTGTGTCCTGCACTGTATGGCTGGGAAAATGCATCAATAATGTTCAGACTGCAGAAACTAATGTTTATTCCCAGTTTTCACTCAAACTGTTTCAGCTCAATATGCTGCAGGACTTTATGGGTGTCTGTGATACAATATAAACCACCTTCTTTCTGATACAATATAAACCACCTTCTTTCTTTTTACAGAGTTAATGGGATGATTTTAAGGGAATTTTCCTGCTAAGTAATAAATTTCTTTAGGGATTAAGAATTTCTTTTGCTTAGGTAGAACATTTATTCCCCAATGATGGGCTGCTTTGATCATTTCAATAAGCTGCCACTACGGTGCTATCACGTTCTCTATCATTTATTCAAGGTTGCTGAAAGAAGACTAAACCTCTTATGAATATTAAGTAATCAGCCATGCTTTTTTTACTACCTTCAATCTACTTCTATTAAGCAAAAGTGGGGAAACAGTGGCTTTAGTCAGTCCTTCTGTGTGTAAAAGCAGGTATCACTGGTATTTTGTCAGCCCAGATGGCAAAACCCAGGAGATGAAAAAGAGAGAAGCTATGGGGGGCATCTGTAGCATGAAGGGGATCTTCTGTTGACTCTTTCATGGGTGAATGTCATCTAAGCCAATATTGGACTATTGTACAAATGTCTATTATTATACAATTTATTATTACTATGTCTAGTTTTGTGATCCCCAGATCAGGGGAGACAGGGACCTGCTGGAAAGACTCCAGTTGGGAGCCATGGGGATGACTGGAGCACTTGAGCATCTCCCCTATGGAGAGAGACTGAGAGCCCTGGGGCTGTTTAGTCTGGAGAAGAGAAGGCTGAGAGGAGATCTCATCAATGTGTACAAATACCTGAGGGGTGACTGTCAAGTGGATGGGGACAATCTCCTTTTGGTGGTCAGCACCAATAAGACAAGGAGCAACAGCTACAAACTGGAACATAGAAGGTTTCACCTCAACACGAGGAGAAACTTCTTTACAGTGAGGGTGACAGAGCAAAGAGAGCACTGGGACAGGCTGCCCAGAGAGGTTGTGGAGTTTCCTTCTCTGGAGACTTTCAAAACCTGCCTGGATGCATTCCTGTGTGAACTGCCTTGGCAGGGAGGTTTGGTCTTGATGATGTCTGGAGGTCCCCTCCAACTTCTAAGGTTCTGTGATTCTGTGAATTTTCCATGCAATATAATTTTCACTATAAATAAGACTTAGGAGAATAAAACAAATTTTCCTTACTGTAGTTAATAGTTAATCCTTGAAAAAAATAGTTATTCCAGATTTTGTTTTTTGGTCATCTATCAGAGTAGCTCTGGCACCATCTCATCTCTCTGCAAAAATATAGGAAAACAGGATCCCGGGATGGGAATGTTTCATGTTGTTAGTGCATTGTTTGGTTGGTCTGATTAAATTTCTTCCTGGATGTTCGTGGTTGTTTTCATTATAATGCTATGTTCTTGGTGAAATGTTTGGTCTTGTGGAGGGTTGGTTTTTAAAATCTGGATTGTTTCCTTCCTCTGGTCCACAGGATGTTCTCTAGCAGGCACCTAAAGGTAAGTCCCTGGTCCCTGGTGCTGTCCTGGTTGCTCTTGTGATTGCTCTTTTTTAGTGGCTGAATTGGAACAGTGCAGTCAGGGTGTGAGGATCCTGGACTATCAGGGTTCCATAGATCCATAACATACCAGGTTGGAAGAGACCTTAAGGACCATCTAGTCCAACCTTTCAGGGTAAGCATATAGTTTAAATGAGGTGCCCCAGCAGCCTGTCAAGCTGGGCCTCGAAACTGCCCAATGTAGGGGAATCCACTACTTGTCTCAGGAGCTTATCCCAGGGTTTAATAGTTTGAACATGAAAGATTTTTTGCTGGTATCCAGTCTGAATCTACCCAGTAGCAGCTTGTACCCCATTATGCCTTGTGTTTGCCATTCACATGGTGCAGCTGTGACAAAAAGCTGTACTCTTTCCCCACCTCTCTCCTCCCAGGCTTCACAAAAAACAGCCTTTCACCTCAGTAGGAGAGATTTGGGTTAGCAGCACTCTCTGTTTCTGCCACATGGCTTCACTTCATGGCTTGTGGTATCAGAAATGACTTCTCTAGGTGCCCTTTCCAGAGCACAAGTTACTGGTGAACTGAGCAAATCTGGAATTTTGGACTTAATCTGTTATGGTTTGTCTTAAGTTTTCCTTCTAGCTCTGATTTGTTCCTACAAACATTGACCTCTAGAATTCACCCCACATAATGGATCTAATGTCATTGCTTCAAAACATGTCATTTGCTCTGTAACAGCCCCAATTACTCAGAGGTTAGTGACTTTGGCCTTTTAAAATGCACTAGCTACAGGAAGTACCATGACCCCAATTACTATAGATATGTTCATGGATCAAAGGCCCTGCAGTCAGACTTCCCCTGGCTAGTCATTAACCAGGAGAAACATTGTGGAGTTGTTACTGATTTTTCTTGAGTTCCTTTGATGTCATGGTCATATATAGCATGTACCTTCTTTCTTTTATCATTAAGGGACTTCCAGAATACCATAGAGTCATAGAATGGTAAGGTTGGAAGGGACCTCAGGGATCATCTAGTTCCAATCCCCTGCCATGGGCAGGGACACCTCCCACTGGTACAGGTCACTCAAAGACTCATCCAACCTGACCTTGAACACCTCCAGGGAGAGAGCAGCCACAACCTCCCTGGGCAACCTGTGCCACTGTCTCACCACGCTCCACTGTAAAGAACTTCCTCCTAACATCCAGTCTAAATATTCCCTTTGCCAGTCCAAACCCATTGCCCCTCATCCTGTCATTGCAAGACCTTGTAAATAGTCCCTCCCCAGCCTTTCTGTAGGCCCCCTTCAGATACTGGAAGGCTACTATAAGGTCTTTTGGAAGTCTTCTCTTCTCCAGGCTGCAGAGCCCCAACTCTTGTAGCCTGTTCTCATAGCAGAGCTGCTCCAGCCCTCTGAGCATCTTCATGGCCTTCCTCTGGACCCACTCCAACAGTTCCATGTCCTTCCTGTGCTGGGGGCTCCAGAACTGCACACTACTCCACATAGCATCTGAGGAGAGCAGATATCAGTCAGTTAAACCTGAGAGGGCTTCTGAAAGGGGCTTGGATTGACCCAGCAGAAACAGAGCTTGAAAATACTTTGGGGAGCACCACCTGTCCCAGTTACCCCATCCTTATTGGTAGCACAAAAGTAGTGGAGAGTAATTTTTTTAATACATAACGTGCAGGATGTTTTAGAGACCTGAAACTACAGCTAAGTGTGGCTGAGGGAAGAAGCACACATCAGTTCGTGTTTCAGCTGCGGGCTTTGCAACAACTTTCCACATACTTTTCAATGATACTTTTCAATGATACTTTTCAAGGCCAGGTTGGAGGAGGCCTTGAGTGACCTGTACTAGTGGGAGGTGTCCCTGCCCATGGCAGGGGGTTGGAACTAGATGATCCTTGAGGTCCCTTCCAACCTTATCATTCTATGATTCTATAAATGTTGAGAGGGAGAGAGGGGAAAAAGGCATATTTAAAGGTCTCATCACATCACATCTCTGAAGGTTGAGTCTTTCTTTGAACCAGGTCCTTTCACATGAGCTGTTTCTAAGAGTTCAAGGTGAATGGAGCTTACTTTAAGGTACAAGCAGTTGGAATATTGTCTTGGTATATGCACAGATAACTTTCAAGGAAACAGATCCTCACTTGTGGTTTTGGTAGGACAAATAATTTCCAGAGTGCTAGGAACTTCTGTAAATAGCAGGGGGGGGGTGGGGGGTGGGTAGCTTTCTGATATGGTTGCCTAACAGTTTTTACAGGAGCAGATACTCTTACTGTGTTTGTAGTCAGATCCTATTTTGTACCACCAGGAAATGCATCCCTTTACCCAGGCAGTAAATTAAAAAAACACACACACAGCTACAGAGTAATTTATATAAGCACTGCAAAATTGTGATTATCAGGAAGCCTTGCATTAAAATGTTCATTCCTGATTAGAAGGTGGCATGCTGAGTACTTCAACCCACTTCACACTTCAAATCAAGTTATTATTAGGCAGTCTGTCTATTTGCACTTTCACTTAATGAGAACTGTTCTTTAGAGATGCAACAATAATGCACCTGATACAAACTTTCATCCAAAAAGCTTGATCTTCTTAGGCATCTCCTTGCAAAAGCAAAAGATGAGTCTTGCTTTTGCAAGTGTTGAATAGAAAATTGGTATGATCTATTGATATGAATCCTTTCAGCATAATTTTGTAACTCTAGCCTTTGGGATAGTAGAAGGAGCACACCACAACATCATGCAATAGTTTGGTTGGGGAGGCTACGGGAGTTGGGACTCTTCAGCCTGGAGAAGAGAAGGCTTTGAGGAGACCTTATAGTAGTCTTCCAATATCTGAAGTGGCCTATAGAAGGGCTGGGGAGGGACTATTGACAAGATCTTGTAATGACAGGATGAGGAGTAATGGGTTTAAACTGGCAGAGGGAAGATTTAAACTGGATGTTAAGAAGAAGCTCTTTCCAGTGAGAGTGGTGAGGCACTGGAACAGGTTGCCCAGGGAGGTTGTGGCTGCTCCCTCCCTGGAGGTGTTCAAGGCCAGGTTGGATGAGGCCTTGAGTGAGCTGTACTAGTGGGAGGGGTCCCTGCCTATGGCGGAGGGTTGGAACTGGATGATCTTTGAAGTCCCTTCCAACCTGAACCATTCTATCATTCATTCTAAGGGACCTTTTAACAGTCACCTAGTCTAACACCCCTGCAATGACCAGGGACATCAGCAAGATCAGGTTGCTCAGAGCTCTGTCCAACCTCACCTTGAATGTTTTCAAGGATAGGGAATCTGACACCTCTCTGGGCAACCCTTTGCAGTGTTACCCCAGCCTTATAAAAAAAAAAATAAAATTCCTCCTTACAGCTTAGAGTGAAGGAACAGGAAATGTGGGACTCTAGGGCTATATGATTTGTAGAATCATAGAATTGTGGAATCATAGAATCTTGGAATCATAGAATCATGGAATTATGGAATCATGGAGTCATGAAGTCATGGAATTATGGAATCGTGGAATTATAGAATCAGTCATGTTTGGAAGGGACCACAAGGACCATCCAGTTCCCAGCCCCCTGCCATGGGCAGGGATGCCTCACACTAGATCAGGCTGTCTAGAGCCTCATCCAGCCTGGCCTTAAACTCCTCCAGGGATGAGGCTCAGGATCTTTGCCAAAATAGGGAAGCTGGATTTCAGGAGGGCACTGCAGATAGATAGCAGTGCATGGAGACAGGTCTCCTCCTGTGAGATGGGTCAGCAAAGCAGCCCAGACCCACTGGAGACAGCTCACCTGATCACATGGGAGCCAGCAGCCAAGCTGCATTGTGTGATCTCTGCAGTGTCCAGGGAATGACCAGACCTTGGCTGACTGCAGTGCTCGCTGACTTCAAGAGCTTTGCAGTGTGCTTCAAAACCCTATACTGGTGTTAGAACCATAGAATGGTAAGGTTGGAAGGGACCTCAAAGATCATCCAGTTCCAATCCGCTGCCATAGGCAGGGACATCTCCACTAGCACAGGTCACTCAAGGCCTCGTCCAACCTGGCCTTGAACCCCTCCAGGGAGGGAGCACCCACAACCTCCCTGAGCAATCTGTGCCAGGAGATCACCCAGTACAAAACTCTCTTTTTCCTGGTGCTTTCCACACACGTTATCAGCATTCACTGCAGCAAACACCTTGCCAAAGCAGAGCTCTGCAGCCATCTATGGTGCTACATTTTTTTTTTCTGCTCTGTGGATTGGTGGTAACATTTGCTATCCACACATTATGCTTGTTGGAACATTTTGGCTTGTTTCTCCTACCTTAGCTTCTCTGGAAGTATTTCTTATGTGACAGCTATAAAAGTCACAGGGATCACAGGAAGGAAAAAAAGCGTTAAAGGAAGAGTGCTTTTTTTTTCATTCCTTAATTGGAAGTGGTTTTAAATTGGAAAAAAAAAAAAAAAAGCACAAAAAAGGGAAAAAATAACTGAATTTAGATCCAACCATGGTTTACATTTTACAAATACTCAGAGACAGACTGAAAAATTGCTGCAGTCAAACCTATGACTATTAAGGAGATTCTCTTACAGACTCTTGGATCTTTCTTGGACATGATGTAGTTAAGGGGAAAACATATCAGCTCTTCATTGAAGACAGAAAATACAGTGCTCTGTAAGTAAATGACAAAGCAGTAATTAATATTTCCTTTATATCTGTATCTACAGACATTCATGAGGACAATGCTCACAAAATAAAGAGCAGGGAGGTTTTTTTAACATGGCTTGTTCTTCGACCACGAGTTATCCAATTTTATGTCACTTGCATTTTAAAGATGATTTATTATGAGTCTTTTACACCACCATTCATTTTACATTTGAAATGGGAGTGATAACCAAGGTGCCTTCAGTGAAATGTCAGCAAAATGAATACCAGAGATTTTGGTCTGATCCTAAAGTGAGACTGGACCATGCAGGTTTGTGTTGAGATGGTATTTTTTTGCTCTAGCACCTGATAGTTTTGAAGTCCAGGAAAAGTTGGAAGTTTTCAAGGCCAGGTGTGGTGGGTTAGGAATTTCTTCCCACCCACACTATTGAAATTTACCAGTCTAGGTCAGATAGCTTGGAAGTAAGATGAAGCTATATTTAGAGCAAAACAAACTTAAAGCATATACACACACAATATATTTACAAGTATTTACAAATCAGAAATAATACAGAAATCCAAATTCCCTCCCAGACAAAGAAACTGCCTAGAAGGGCTCAAAGCTACCCTCTCTTTCTCCCTCTACTTTTGCAGACAGGCAAACAAAACAACCAGCAAAGGTTATGTTGTTTCAGCCAAGATTAGAGGAGGGATACTAGAACAGGTTGAAGCTAAAGGGTGCAGTGTCACAGACCAGAGTGGGACAAATTTTTGGCATTTTGGCTTTTTATCCCTCTCAGCCAACCAATGAATGATATAGACCTCATCATTATTTTCTTTTCACAACCAATGATCTAATTTCTCTCATGAAAGTGCTCCAATTAGCCTCAAACCAGCACACCAGGCTGGATGAGGCTCTGAGCAACCTGATCTAGTGTGAGGTGTCCCTGCTTGTGGCAGGGAGGTTGGAGCTAGATGATCCTTGAGGTCCCTTCCAGCCTTGACAATTCCATGATTCTATATGTATGGGGACATCTGCATTAGAGTGGGGGTCACTTCTGGTGATAAGGACCACCATTCATCAGCACAGCTCCTTCCTTTTGGTATGACTTCAAGCACATGGTACCTCAAGGAGAGCTAGCACGGAGGACACTCTGTCTGCCTTCTGCTGCTGAATAAGTCTGTGTTTGTGAATTACAAGCCTCAGTGGTCCAAAGGTGCAAACTGTCAATGTACAAAATTCATTACCTTGCATTACTTAGGACCCTAGGCTGAACTGCTGATCATGGTGAATTAAAAAATGAAAAGGGGAACAGAGGGAACAGTACTGATGGTTCCCATTACTTCCTGCTGGGGCTGCTCCAAGTGCCCACTGAAATGCTTAGCAAAACAGAACTCATCTCTGGAGAAAGGAAGTACTCTGCAGCTGGCTTCCAGACTTCCCTCAGTGACACTGCCAGAATCACAGAATTGGAAGAGACCTTAAGGATCATCCAGTTCCAACCCCCCTGCCACAGGCAGGGACACCTCCCACTAGATCAGGTTGCTCAGAGCCACATCCAGCCTGGCCTTAAACACCTCCAGGGATGGGGCTTACAGCACCTGCCTGGGCAACCTGTTCCAGTGTCTCACCACCCTCACGGTGAAGAACTTCTTAACATCCAATCTGATTCTACCCACTTCTGTTCCATTGCCCCTAGTCCTATCATCATGTGACATCCTGAAAAGTTCCTCACCAGCTTTCCTGTAGGCCTCCTTCAGATACTGGAAGCTCTCCTTGGAACCTTCTCTTCTCTACACTGAACAGCCCCAACTCTTTCAATCTCTCTCCACAGCAGAAGAGCTCCAGCCCTTTGATCATCCTTGTGGCCCTTCAGTGGACACATTCTAGCATGCCCATATCTTTCTTGTAGCACAACCTTGTAGTAAAAAAGATACCACTAGGAAGAAGATATTTCTCCTCTTAGGAACATTCAGGGTTGCAATAGGAGTAACTCACCTGGTGTGCATGCTTCTGCTCTGCTACTTCCAAAAGGCTGGATTGTAAGAGCAGAAATTCTGTCAGTTTTATGGTACTTTGTGTTACCCAAATCTGACAATGTAGTTTTCTAGTGGTTCTGCTGCTGATTACCTCCAGTCTAACATTAATGACTTACTCTGCTCTGGGAATTCTCTATGCTTTACGAAGGAAAGACACACAAATAGTCTGTGGTTTGTGAGTTTTCTCGGCTTCACTCTCCCCACGTCCTACAGAAGCATAATGATTTGAACGTCCATGCACTAAAAATTTAAGGTAATGTATGCTCATTCATGCTCTGAGAAACAACACTCTGGGACTCAAAACTGCTTCACACATTGCCAGCTTGTGTAATGTTTTCCACTCAGTGGGTAATAAATGATAATGAAGCAAGTCACTAAGAGATAACGAAGCTTGCCAGAAGTGTACAGACATAACCAAATTAAGACACTCTGCACCCTTAAGTTTTCAGTCTACCTTGGCAACACTAATGAACTTTAAATAGTAGAACACTTCAAGCTTTTCTTTTTAAAACAAACTTTGTGTAACCTTTTGCTCAAATTAAACACAGTTCTCTACATTTTCTTACTTTCCAATAGGTTGTATTTTTGTTTGGGTTTTTTTTGTTTTATTTTTTTTCCCCTGTGCTGAACTCAATAATGAATTGTTTCCTCTGATTCATGGGTAAGGAATACTTCCTCTATTTTTTTTCCCTTTCTTTTCAGTTTGACACTGGAAATGAACCCACAGAGTAGAAATCCAGGCTGAGTCAGCCTTCACATCAGTTTCTGTGAAAGAACCACCCTTATTTTCAATTATCCAAAGCAGTGGCTGATGAAGTATTGATGCTTCTAAGCCACAGAAATCAGAAATTAGTTACTGAGGCAGATTGCCTTGCTGTGCTTCCATTTTCAAATGTAATTCCACTGAGGAGATACTTGATTTTCTCATTAAGCTTTTTTTCTTGAGAGGGCAAATCAAAATGGAGAACTTTCTTGGACATTCAGTTCTTTCGCACAGCGTAGTTTTATGGGGGAGGAATTAAAGAACTCAAAATATTGTGATTCCTTCTGGGGACACTATTTGACCTCTCTATGAACAGGTCTTTTGCAAGAATCTTGGCTTTACATAATCAGCTGGTGGACCTTGTCAAGCACAGATCTTTTTTTTTCTTTCTTTCTTTCTTTATTCCAGTAATGAGTGCAGGATCAGTATGGAGAAGTGCTGTGATTACAGTCAGAATTTGTGGATGAACTCCAGAGCTCCTGCCCTAAAGTCAGCCCAGACAGACTGTTTCTGGTGCTTCTAGAACATTTCAGGTGGCAAATCAGTGAAGGGTCTGTGGGTAAATCCCCATAAATTATTTTGTTTAGCCTTACTCTTGTGCTTTTAGCTTCCTGAATTAGGCACCTAATTGTTCACAAAATGTGTTAGGAAAGAATTAGTTACAAATTGGGCATCTGTTATATACTGGTATAGACACTGAGCAGACAAATGTGGACTCAGTGTTATCTACCAGCATCTCAGATGTCTGTGTGTGGCTAAGAAACCTACGATGTGCTCAGCATGAAGGGAATTGTCTGAACTGAATCTCTTTTCATAGGTAAAATGCAGTGACCATGGCAGAGTTCATCTCATCCTATATCTGTATCCAGGAATGCAAACCAATCTCAGTTCATATTCAACATCTCCTCTTGCCTGCTCTAATTATATCAACAATTTGAGTCCAGTTCTTGGTGAGAGCTGCAAGGAGTGGGACACATTGGATGAAGTGCCCAAAGCGGGAGTCCTACTCCCTAGGTCCTGAGAGATGCCTGGACAAGAATGTTTTGGTTCTGTTGCTCCTATTCAGCAGCTCATATGCTGTGCACCAGCACACAGAGAAGCTGCAGAACTTAATTTCTGCAAACTTTGAACAAATAGGAATGAGAAATCACTGTGTGAGGCAGCATCTTAGGGACGGCTTGTAGGACGTGGGTGCTTACATTTCTCTGTACATCTAGCCTTAGGTGTCACACTTGTTCAACAGCTGTTTTAAAACATTAATTTCACCAATGCAATGAGATAGTGTCCCTGGTGTTGTGTATATGTACTACATGAAAAGAAAGGACTGTAAAGTGGACCTGCACTTCCCCAGACGAATAACTTCCTCACAGTTACAAGATGCTCAGAGCTGCTCAGCTGCTTTGCTCACATTTACCATGTCTGTTACCTGCATGTGCAGTCTTTATGCCTGTGACTGGATGCTGGTCTTCCACAGGTGGCTCACAAAGTACTGAAGACCTAAAATCCAACCAGTATTTATGGAGTTATCTAAGGTTTCCATAATGGCAGCTCCATGGATTGGTGCATCCCATCCTGAAATGAACCAGTAGCAGCTCCTTGCAGAATACTTCAGGTATGGGTTGTACACAGTTTGAGTGGGATGCACTGAAAATAATAGAAATGCTGACAAAACAAGAAGGATTTTGCATCAAGCTCAAGCAGTTAATTATTCAACACACCTTACCCAGGCATTGTCCTTGATTTACTCTCCTATTTTCTGTTTAATGTCAGACATCTTCTCTCAGTGCCTTAATTTGTCCATCCATAAATATAGATTGGCTATTACATATTGAAGTAATACCAGAGTAATCCTTATTATATTTTCACCTTAAGAGCAACCATTTCTCTATTTTGAATTGATTAATTGTTTATTAAAGTTTGGCTTAGAACTTCTACATAATATATATGCCTTGCTTCTTCAATAGCACCTTTGAAACTTTTAAAGTTTTGAAACCTTTCCATTTCAATTTGTAGTTCATACTTAGGAGAAAATTGATTTTGCTTGTAATCCAAGAATACCTTCATTTTCTTTCAGATAAAAGAAACAATGATATCATGATCTTCATGAAGCTGGGGCAGAATCCCTGTGTTTGCAGGCAGAATCCCTGTGTTTGTGTCGTGGTAGGCCTAAGCAGGCCAAAATAGGCTTATACATGGCCTGGCTTGCCCAGGCATGTTTTTCTGCTCTCTCTCCTTCTGTTTTGGGGAGAGCAACAGTGGGAAAGAGGACAAAGAATCTGGAGCCACCAAGTCTGGGGTCTGTGGCCTGCCCAGCAACTGTGGTAAGCGAGGTGCACAGGGTTGCCTTGTGCAAGGCTGTGTTTTGCCCTAAAAAGGGTAAAGCAAGCCTATGGCTTCACCTAATATGGTCAAGCTTGGCTAACTGCCATTTGATTGGCTATCCTGTGTCCAAAGGCCCATTAGTCTTGGGCTGTATGGATAAAAGGAGATGAGCAGGGAGCACAGAGGCCTTTGCCATTACAAGGTGTGTCTGCTGTTATACCTGTGCTCCACTATTATATCTGCTCTATCCATGCCGAGACCGCAAGACATCTGCTTGCACCTGGATGGTGCAAGCTCCTGCCCAGATGGAAGCCCTCGACATAACACAGATCATCCAGAGAGCCAGGACCAGGTCAGAGATTGTCTACCTCCTTTCCCCAGCACCCAGAAGCCTGGGGAAACTCCACAGCCTCTAATGGCTACCAACAGCAACCCCACCACGAGCTTTGGGTACTGTTGAACAATATTTTTGTGAGTAAATACCAAAAGCCTCTTGTAATCATTAATTGCCTTCTGCCATAAGCAGAAAGGAGCTCCTTGCCTCCATCTAGTGAGCAAGTGGAGTATTGACCACAAGTGGTACACTGACCGCAAAGCCTTCTCTGCCAGTTTAACTAATTACTGTTAAACTGTAACTAGTTTAACAGTAGTTAAACTAGTTAAACTGCTATTTACTAGTTATTACTAGATCCTCTTATAACATGTATATAGTTTCCATAAATGATGCCTAAAACCTGCTGTTATTATTAAATTGGTGATCAGGGTGACGCGAGTTCTGAATATTTAATATTAATAAACTATATTAATATTTTAAAAATATCATCTCACAGTAATTAATTACCCCTCCCACTACAGTTTGGAGGCAGAATCCCTGTGTTTGCAGATGATGCAAAGGCTTTCTAGGAAAAAAAGTTGTAAGTGGAATCATAGAAGTTTCAAACCCCCTGATACATCACTGATGAAATCTGAAGTGTATCATTGGCATCTCCATTGACCAGGTTAGTTGTACATCTATATACATATTATGCACACATTCAGTGCTTCCTTCTGAATATATGATTTAGGATATTCCCTTATGTCAGACACTCAAGAGGGAGAAAACTTGGACCTATTTAAAAAACACATGGAGGATGAGAGGGTAGTTTTTCTATGAACAAGCTGTTTATAATATCTAAATCTTCTATTTAATATCTAAGACATCTCTGATATTACCTTATTAAATACAAGCCAGTGCACAGCTCCTGGTATGATAAAGTAGCTATGCTGTGCAGCTGAGAAAAATCCCTCCAAGGATGTTGCCTTCTTTTCAGTTCTTTAAATCCATCAGAGTATTTAGTTAATGGAGAGTATTCCCAACAGACAGTAAAAGAATAAAGCACAGATTCAGGCATCTCTCTGGTGTAATATTCCCTCAGAGAGCTGCAACCCAGACTCTGGGGATGATGTGCCAAAGCTAATCACTATGCATGTCTAGTGTCTTATTCTCTTTTACCATGTTTCTTCTACTGGTTACTATCACATACAAAATAGCAGGTAAACAACAACAACAAAAAGGTTGCTAAGAGCTTGTTTGGTTTGAGGTTCTGCAGCCATGCAACTAAATGCATCTATATTAAAAAACCCACTTTTTATTTTAATCTTACACAATAAAAACAACTCAGTTAAACATGCAAGAAGGATGGCATAAAATAACTTAAATTCTGGAAGCTTTTTTTTCATTATGTCTTGTAGGATAAGGTGGTGAAATTTGTTTCAAGATGTTTCAGATGGTTAAGCCTTATTAAAGCTTTAAGAAACAGGCTACGAAGGGAGTGTTAAAAAGCCTGTAAGCAACCATAGTCTGAGATTTCAGCAAATAGCCCAAGCCCTACAATAATAATGATCAGAATTCAAAACTAATGATACCAAAGAGGTTTTGCTCTAGATCTATTTATTTATTTATTTGTTTATTTTTGGTCAACTGGGCTGGTGTATTGTAATATGCTAGCAAAAGTAATGAAATCTGTTCTCTTGGATTTCTCCAGCTACATCTTGCCTCCAGCTGAGCAAACTGTCCAGAAGGAATTAAGGGTCAGTAGGTTTCATTTGGACACCTCTTGGTATGTGGCAAAACAAGGGCCAATTTCACATTCAGATAATAGGGAAAATATTTTAATTGAATCCAGGTATAATCCTATGACAATCAATGTTCTTTCTGGGTTTGAACCAGAAGGCAAATTGGTTTGCAGTTCGTTCTGGGAATGTGCTCTACAGAGTCTCATGATTCCTTGGTTTAGTTGGCTTCTTCCATAGGAAAAGTTGTCTGTTAATGCTGCTCCTCTGAGTTCTGCAGGAAACTGGAAGCAAAGCAATACTGTTTAACTTGTGTGTTTTCTGCTTGTCATCAACTAAGCACCATGCACTAGCCAGCAACTAAGCACCATGCAGCTGCTCAGTCACTCTTCCTCCCTCCCAATGAGATGGGAAGGAGAATGGAAAAAATGGAAAACTGAGATAAGAACAGATAATAACTAATCTAAACTATAATAATAACAATAAAATATAATAATAGTAATAAACCAAATAACAATAATTATAGTAGTAATGAGAAGGAATATGGCATAAAGAGAGAGAAATGAAACCCCAGAAAAGCCAAGTGATGCACAATGCACTTGCTCAACACCTGCTGACCCATACTTGAGCAGTGATCTGCCCCTCCTGGCCACGTCCCCTCAGTTTATACAACGAGCTTTACATTCCATGGTATGGAATATCCCTTTGGCTAGTTTGGGTCAGCTGTTCTGGCTGTGCTCTCTCTCAGCTTCATGTGCACCTACTCACTATCAGAGCATGGGAAACTGAAAAATCTTTAACTTGGGATAAGTGCTACTTAGCAACAACTACAACATCACTGTGTTATCAATGTTGTTCTCACACTAAATCCAAAGCACTGTACCAGCCAGCAGGAAGAAAATTAACTCTATCCCAGCCCAAACCAAGACAGCAGTCAAGGCTTTGCATTGTTCAAGGTGTTTCCCACAGGTTCACTGCAAGACTTGGGTCAGACTATGTGCTAAAATAAATTCTAGTTCTGAATTAAATCAGATCTGTATCAGGTCCATCCATCAGGAGTAGCTGAGAAGCTGCAAACAGATTAAGATTAAAAAGAATAAATCTCCTTCAGACCACATTTTCTTACCCCTTCTCTAAGCACTTCATTTTGGCTATGACATTAAAGTAAGAAGACTGGAGCAACAGAGAACTGTCGGCAATCAAAATCAGGTGATGTAGCATCTTAGGCCAGGAAATCTCATCCTAAACCCTTCCTTTTGGAAAGGTGTATGCAGGCTGTGAGTAGATTGCAATCATCACAGAAATGTTGAGATGCTGAACAGGCACTTTCTAACCTTTGGATGAATTGACTTTCCACGCACTACTGCAATGTGGCAAAGTATTATGCTGGTTATTTTGAGAGGCAAAAGCTGGCAGCTGTGATGAACATGACTCAGGGCCTATGTTGACAGCTTGTAAGCGGGATCATGCTGCCTTTACTGGACATGTGAGAGCAGGAGTTTGTGCTTGTCACCTACACCCCATCCCAACTGCAGCTGTCTGGAGTAGGAGAGTGCATCGCAGCTGGCGGGTCTCAGAACTTTTGGGCCATTTGCTTTTGCAGTGGCCTGCAGTCAGTGGGCATGCTTGCTTCTGGATACTGTGGGAACCTGGGCAAGGAGAGCTTGCAGGGCCAGAATAAATGTTCAGTTCCTTTCACTCTCTTTGGTCCTGGTGGAAAGGAAAGCATCAGTTAGTAAGAAAACAATTAAGACATTGGGGTCTGGATTGATGAAAACCTCAACATGAGCCTGCAGTGTGAGTGCAGCCCAGAGTCCTGGGCTGCATCAAGAGCTGTGTGGCCAGCAGGGCAAGGGAGGGGATTCTGCCCCTTTACTCTGCTCTCATCAGACCCCACCTGGAGTACTGTGTGCAGTTCTGGGGCCCTCAGCATAGAAAGGACATGGAACTGTTGGAGCAGGTCCAGAGGAGNTGAGTGACCTGTGCTAGTGGGAGGTGTCCCTGCCTATGGCAGGGGGTTGGAACTAGCTGATCCTTGAGGTCCCTTCCAACCTTACCATTCTATGATTCTATGAAAATAGTAGTGACAAAAAAGCAATCCATTCACAAAACCCCATTATTGCTGGAGGTCCTGTCATTCTTTGCATCACTTGTGGAGAAGAGTATTGGCCAGAATTTCTTTAAAATGTTGAAGACTCTCAGGGTCAAAAGCATTTGCAATTGCACACCAGTGATGCTTTTTTTCTTTTTTTTTTTTTTTCTTCTTCCATTCTTGTTACTTTAGGAGAAAATAAAATGACTTTTGTTTAAATGTGATTAACAAAGAAATGCTGAGGTTGGCATTTGAAAGCCTGGATTCAAGTCGCTCAGAGGAACTTTTAAAGATCCATCCATAATTCCCTAAAGCATTTGTGTAGGAGCAATATTTTCACATTTTTTTTGCCCAGTCCTTCCAAGAATGTATGCATCTTTTTCTTTTCTTTAGACTGTTGGCCTCTTTTCTCCTTGGTATGTCTTCTCATTCAGAATTCCAAATCTATTTTCTCATTCTGACAAAATGAACAGAAGGCTCTCTAGTGTTTTCTTTACCATTTTAAAATCTCAAGCAAACCTGAAAACTGCAAGAAATCACTTTAAAAGAGCTATATTAAATGAATTCTGCAGCAGGATTAGAGCCTTCTCCCTGAAGAAAGGCAAAATAAAATGAGAAAAGACTTGTCAAATAACCATCATATTTCTCCAGGTAGAGATGAAACACTGACTGCCATCTCCAAGACTGTTTATATTAGTCAAAGTCTTGAGCTCAAGAACCTAAACATATTTGTGTTTGGAGATCAAATGTGAGGCTTTAGTTTTACCTCATGTCTAACTGACAGTACTGTAAGTTACCTGGCATGCTAACAACTGCCTAGTCAAGCAGGATGCATAGCAATGGCAAAAAATCTTTCATGCCACCAATTCCAGTTCCTCCTGTTCCCAGATAGCCAAGGAGGATGAGGTGTACACACCTGCTCCTCACACCCAGACAAAAATCTTTCCCCATGTAGTTTAACAAATGCATGTTCCTTGCTGCTCAACTTGTAATCCACAAAAAAATGTGAGTGATGTCTTTGTCCCTCCAGGTAAGCCCTTCCAGGAGTTCCTTGGTTTGTTTTCATTTTAACAGTTGCTAACAAAAATGCTAATGTGAAGATTTATAGCAACTTGCATTATATAATTTTGTGGTTTCTTTTTCTTTTGTTTGTTTGGTTGATTTTGGTGGATTTTTTTCCCCATACAGATACAAGTTTCCTACACTTCCCATTATGAAAAGAAATTTTCCTAGGCTTGATTGCATTCAAAAGCAAAATTATTTGGAAGGTTTGAGCAAAGTCTCATAAGAGGCTTTTAGATGAGTTGAGAATGAGGAGTATAGGAAAACTGGTAAGGTCACAGGACATGACCCTGCTGCCACAGATGTCAACAATTATGGTTGAAAAGTCCTCCTAGAGGATCTGGAACTGGGGACAGGGGCTGTTGTTCTGCATTCCTTGTGTAGATGGAGTTGCCAATGAATTGTGGTGTAACGCTAGTGCAAAGAACAGATCCCAAAGAAGTCCAGTCTTTTTAGCTGATTCTTCTCAGCAAAGCACCACACAGAAAACTTGCCTGATTATCGTGGGTGGGAGAAAGCAAAGCATCCACCAAGTCATAGAATCATAGAATGGTAAGGTTGGAAGGGACCTCAAGGATCATCCAGTTCCAACCCCCTGCCATAGGCAGGGACACCTCCCACTAGTACAGGTCACTCAAGGCCTTGTCCAACCTGGCCTTGAACACTTCCAGGGAGGGAGCAGCCACAACCTCCCTGGGCAACATGTGCCAGTGCCTCACCACCCTCACTGGAAAGAACTTCCTCCTAACATCCAGTCTAAATCTCCCCTCTGCCAGTTTAAACCCATTGCCCCTCGTCCTGTCATTGCGAGACCTTGTACATAGTCCCTCCCCAGCCTTCCTTTAGGCCCCCTTCAAATATTGGAAGGCTACTCTGTCTCCTCGAAGCCTTCTCTTCTCCAGTCCGTACTTTGCATCTTTCCATAACTTTAATTTTCCTGGTACACTTTCATTTGAAAAGAACCCTAAATCAACAGAAACTCAGCAGCTGCAGAGACCAGGACTCTCTCAGTCTTGATGCTGAAACTGGACTGCTAATGATGAAGGAGATAATGTTCTTTCTGTCTGCATCTGTGTTGTGACAAAAGTTTGTTGCAAAGTTAGCTCTATGTGCTGTGCAAGAAACCTCAGGCATCAGTAATGTGGAAATGGACAACGGTGGAAAGATTTTTAAGAGCTTAACATGTCACTTTTGCTAACTTTTTTTTCGCACTCATTCTGTTCTCCAGAAGAGAGAGCTGCTTCTGCCACACTGTGTGCTGTATTTCACAGCAGGTTCATTGACTAGAACCAGGGAAGACCGTTGTGGAACCAAGGTATCAATACATGCAAGGTATGTAACTAAGTGTCCAAGTTACAGCTCAAGCAAACAGGTGTGGGGATTGATACAGATGAAGTTTCACTGTCCTTATTCTTTAGAGACAGCACTGAAAGGGAACATGGATAAGGAGGACAGGCAGCAGTTTGTGAGTTACAAATCAAGGCGATAGAAAGGCTTTGATGCCCAATTAATGGGGATTTACTCCTCATCCTCTTAACATCTGCTGTAACACCTGGCCCCTTTTTATGGTTTTGGCCTTGTGGAGGAAGGCTAGCTATGTTTTAGATTGTGGGAGAATGCTTTCTGTTTATGCCAGTTATTACTATAAGGCTGTCTGTTTCCCTGTCTATGTGCTGTACCCACTGTGATGAAGTTATATAAACCCTTGGATTGTTAGAATAAACATTCTCATTTCATTCTCATTCAACATCCTGTAATGACAGGATAAGGAGTAATAGGTTTAAACTAGAAGAGGGGAGATTCAAACTAGATGTTAGGAAAGGGTTCTTTCCAGTGAGGGTTGTGAAACACTGGCACAGGTTGCCCAGGGAAGTTGTGGCTGCTCCCTCTCTGGAGGGGTTCAAGGCCAGGTTGCATGAGGCCTTCAGTGACCTGTACTCGTGGGAAGTGTCCCTGCCTATGGCAGGGGCTTGGGACTGGATGATCTTTGAGGTCACTTCCAACCTAAACCATTCTGTGATCCTATGATTTTATGATTTAAGTTCTCGCTGGATCTGAAGTGTGGACCTCAAATTCCTCCCACACTTGGTAAGGATTTTGAATGCCTGGTTGTTTTCAGATCTGTGAAATGTGTGCAGCCAAAACTGACTCTAAGTATCAGGACAACCACATTATCCCAGAAGGTGGAATAACAATGTCAGACTCCTGCTATAAGAAGAATAGCTCAAAGATCCCTAGAGGTAGCTAATTCTGGAGCTACGGGTTAAGACTAACAAGGACAGCTCAGGTGAAGAGTGAAAGGACTGCATGATCCACTTTGTTTGAAAGGATGGTGCAATCTGCAATGCAACCAGCAATCTGCTACTTGAGCTGAACTGCTTACATCAACATACAGCTTCCTCATGGCTCGGAACAGGATGTTGCCAAAGAAAAGCGACTGCAGTGTATGAGGCAGGGTGAATCCCCGATGTCTTCATCTCCAAAATACGTAATGTTTATATCTGCTGCATCTGCTCCTTTCTTTAGTTAGTTCAAACATTCAAACATCACAAAGCATTCATAGTTTCTTGCTTACAAAACATTCATAGTTTGTATGTGTATTGTACTCTGGTATCTTTTTCTCTATGCAAACATTTTGAGTAGCTGTGATATAAAGAGATGCTGGCAGGCCTCCAGGAAGAATTCAGGATGCAAGTTATACAGCCTGAGTTCTTATGGTTCAACAAACTACAGCTCTTTTTGTCTGGAAGATCCTACAGTTCCTTTATAATATCTGGACATCCAACAGTAATGTCTTTGGTTTGCTGTATAAGCCACCAACACAGAAGACTAAGTTCATAGAATCATAGAATCAACCAGGTTGGAAGAGACCTCCAAGATCATCCAGTCCAACCTAGCACCCAGCCCTAGGCAATCAACTAGACCATGGCACTAAGTGCCCCATCCAGTCTTTTCTTGAACACCTTCTGGGACAGAGGCTCCACCACCTTCCTGGGCAGCCCATTGCCAATGCCAATCACTTTCTGTCAAGAACTTCCTAATATCCAGCCTAGACCTCTCCTGGCCCAATTTGAGACTGTGTCCCCTTGTTCTGTTGCTGGTTCATGGACTCCAGCTTGGAAATCATGTGCCCTGCCAGGGAGAGCTGATGAAGTGGTTTTGGAATTTCTCCCTACACACACTAGATTCTCCCTACACACACTAGATTGACCAGAC
>VWYK01071353.1:188-15930 GCA_013399775.1 Semnornis frantzii | reverse complement strand
AGTCTGAACAGATCAGTAGTGAATCTCTAGGACAACACATATCATCTGCTCCTTACAGGAAGCTGCTGGAAGCAAAACATGTGCTTTAAAATGCAACACAGTGCAATGCAGGGCAGGGCAGGGAGAGTGAAAATGTGGTCTGTCATCTCTAGCATTCAGCACTCACAGGTTTGCATGTAATTCTCAGACCTCCAAGTCATTTCCCCGACCATATAAATACATGACCTTCCCACACTGGCACAGGCAACCTGCCCCATTCGGCAACAGTCAGCACACAGAATATTGTAACGGTGCCATTTCTACTTCCTTTGATTTTGTTTATTTGGTTGGACTGATAAATACACATTTCCAGTGTTAAACATCTGCTAAGAGCTCAGTTTTGCCCTGTGATATATGATGCTACAAATCTTGCTGAATTGTCCTTCTTTTCTCCATTCTACGCCCTCAGATATTTTTTCCTAGCCATCCTGATTTCATTACAGCAAATGTCATATCTCCTTTAGCTTACAAATTCCTAGGCAAAGAACTCAGGCAGCTACTCTAATGTAATGTTAAATTTTTAAAAATACTTTCATGTTATACATCCATTCGCTTTTTAAGAGTAATTTCAAAATACTGTTATGTCCTGACCAATTTTATTAGCACTTCTCCCCCCTCTCCCATGATCAAAATTAACATCTGTATAAAGAATACACCCTCTCTCTTAAACGATTACTTTTCATCTTGATTCATGCATTGAATAGCCTTCTAACTCTATCTAGTGTAAATAACGTGTAAAATAATCAAAGCATCATCATGGCCTGACAGCAGAAGCCTTTTGATGAATAGGGTTTTAGGTAGGATTATCATATGACATTTCCAAACTACATTATATTTCAGCCATACACTATTCCATTAAATTCTTCTATCATGCTGAATTTGTACATTTAGAAAGTTATCAGTGTTCTCTTTTGTGGAGATATTTATACAGCAATTGCAACAGAAAGCACCAGCTGTACAAAGGGAAAGGAGAGGAAGGATTTTCTGCTAATGAGGAACCAGGTCTTTTGCCATTACATTGTGTTATTTATTCCAGTCCTGACACTGTTTAGTCCTGTGTTTGTTCAGAGCACCAGATACCAACACGGTCCCTAAATATCTTATCATTTAGAGTATTAGATATGCTGAAAAAAACATAGCAGAATAGGCTGGAAGAAACATCATCTCTCCCACAGCCTGCCCAACCACTACATCCCATTCATTGTAGTAAAATGTTCTTTATCCTGCAATTTCTCTGCAAGTTATATAGTGACCTACAAATGCATCATTTTCCCCAAAATTCAACAAGTAGTGTGCATGATGTCTTCAGAGGGTGCATACTGCAGAAAATTATATTTACTTGGGTGATATCCATGCTTTCATTCCAAATGCCATCACATACCATTAGAAGCATATAATTTAGCAGAAAGTGGCTTCTGTGACTGGGCAAACATGAAGGTTCACCAGGTCTTTGGCATGCGTTGAAAGTTCAATTGATTGTTTTCCTCAGTTGTCATCAAGGATGCCATCACTACAGAGAATGCCACTACCCAGGATAGGTTAGGGAGAAACAGTCCTTGTTCTTACAAGCTTCATGACAGACTCCATCTACCAAGCACAGTAAGCAATGCTAATCTACAGCTGCAAAAATTTAAAAAGCCCTATTCATGGCAGAGAAGTCCTCACAAAATAGGTGTAAAACAGACTCAAACACTCAGGCAAGCTCAGAAGAGTGCTTCGGTGCACCTAGCATTAAAAGAAGAGTAGCCCGAGAGTATGCTAACAAAAATGAGAAAGAGAAAAAGAAACTGAGTGAAGGAAAAGAGCCCAAAAGATGAAAGAATAGGCTTGAGAGGAAGAAAAATGCAAAGTCATTAAATGTCATTATGTCTGTGGACCTAATAAATCTAACAAAGATGACAACAAAGGATACAGAGTGTTAGAACAGTATGAGAGGGAGTAAATCTAAATAATTTTTTTAAGTCTACCTTATTAAGTCCATTTTCCTTCCTCAACTCAGATCTACCATCTTGTCCTGGGATGACTTTTACACTAGCTCACCAAAAGAATAATTTTTACCACCGGGATGTAGCAAGTTGCACCAAAAACCAGGCTTTTACCAAAGAGATATTCACAGAGGAAGAAACCACCCAGGACTTCACCTCCTTCATAGTGCAGTGGAGGAGAAGACAACGACGAGTGGTGGTAAAATCCATATGCTGACAGAGACTAAGGCAAGGCTTAGTAGTATCTTCATGGTTGGAGGCTGATCTCTACCTAAAAGTCAATAAAAGCCATTGCTATAAGCCAATATGCACTTTTTACTATAAAGCAAAGGTAGAGTGATATAGTATATCTCAGTCAGTTAATGAACTCCCCATGCAAATGACCTTCTCAGTAATCCAAAATTTCAGAATCCTACACTCTACCATGGTTCAAAATAAATTTCTATTCCACCCAAAATGTGATGCAGCTTCCTAATAAAAGGAGCATACTTGACCTCCTCTGCTCTGAACTCAGTCTACTCATTGCAGACTGAAAAAGGACATTAAAGAAATAAAATAAAGTAGAATAAAATAAATAAAAATCAATAGCTCTTAAAAAAAATAAAATCTCAATTTTACCCATTCTCTGTCAAGGACTAATTCTCTAGAAGTCCTTTCCACCTCTAACATTCTGTGAACAGACTCAGAGAATCATAGCTATTGATGGAGCTTAACTGTTTATCACAGTCTAAGATCTAGTGAGAATAGCCAAGTGTTGTAAAATAATATGGTTCCATTGATATCAGAAGAAATACATTGCTTAGGAACTTGAAACACTTTCGCTGATAAAAACTCTATATTCTAAATTATATCCACCATATCCAGTGCAAACTGACAATTTACCAAGTGCTAAATTCCATCTGAATTAATCCAGAATACTGAAGTTCATTTTTCAACATTCTGTTCTAGCAATCGTTTGCTGTAGCCAGGTTTGGGATGAGAAAAAGTAGTACTAAGTCTCTCACTTTTGGTGATAAATATAGCCCAGAGAGCACTGTACGCTGAACGCACAGTAAGACTCTCCCTCCTTTGTAAAAGTGAGTTGATGTATTTCCTATTCAAAAGAGTATAATCATGTCTCAGTTTGGAATACTTAAATATCACAAGTGGTAGCAAAAATATTTGGATGAATACAGTAATGAAGAGGTTAAATCTGATTGTAATAAGATTTCAGTATGCATGGTCATGTGGCTAATAGTAAATTTTCCTTGATTAACTGATCCTGTTTGTTAAGAGCTCCTATTAACATTAGCACACTCTATGTCGGCTGTAGAGACACACCATGGACCAGTGCAAGATTAATGAAGGCAGGTACGCATGCTGATTAGAATGTGGCAGTTTAATAAACTCTTCTAACATTAAATTATTTAATGCATTCATGCTCATGTAGGCTATTCGATGGTCAGCTTGACCACCTATGTGTTAATATTGGGAATTGAAATGCAGAGGATGGAAGAAATATAGCAGTGGATGAGGTAATTAGCTCTCATGTCTGATAAATGGGGCAATACCTATGTGTATACATGTTTTAGCACATCACAAATGGTGCTTTCATTAACTGGAATCTCTTGCTGAAAATTTTCTGAACGTTTAGTTTGATTTTGATCCCATAAACAATTCAGCTAACTACTATAGCCAGTATCTGTTTAATATTTGAAGCAAATTGTAAGCGAGCGCTAGTGAGAAAATACATTGTTAAAATATAACACAAAAAAATATTCTTGAAGCGTCGAAGCCATTTGGATGTTCTTCCAGTGCACTGCTTTGAAACAAAGGTAATGCTTCATAAACACTACCTGCAAAGCCACATGTCACGGGCTGATACTCTCTTCACCTGGTGTATTTCTCTCCCCTGCACCACTAGCAAGTGGTTATTACCTTTGCAGGAAACTTGTTGAAATTTGAGGAAGATGCCAAGCCAAACAGTTGCTCTTCGAACCAGTACCACCATTATCTAAGTGTGCCCTTGAGTTACACACCAAGCTGTGTGTCATCTTGGGGCAAAAGAAGTCCTGTGTCATATACGGTATCAACTCATTTAAAATGCAACGTAAAACGGAGGCAACATTTTGATGGAACATGGCGTGCCACATAATTTGAAGCACTGCATATTGTCTTCAGTGACATCCAAAACATGGCAGTGGTCCTTTTGCCCAACTCTTTCTGCTGGCATTAGATTCTCTTTTCAGATCATTTAGCAAATCTAAATAAATGATGGGAATGGCTGATGGGCTTCAGTTCAACACTGTGTCCAGCTTCAAAATCTTTAACAAAATATAACCTTGCTAAACCACTTTGGTGAATGAGCACTTTACTTATTGACTGTGGTCTCTGTCCATTCATTTACAGTAAGCCACTCATTTCAAATAGCTTTTGTAACATTTTAAAGATTAAAATGATATAAAATGAATAGCTTTAGTACTGATCAGGCATGTAAGTGCATATTACTAGAATTTAATTAGCCAAGCTATTACGTCATTGCCAATAGTACAATGTGACAATATTGATGAAAACACTCCTGCAGTCCAGGCCTAGGAATCTTTCCTAAACATAGGGTTTTTACACAGGACTGGGGTGGAAACTGTGATTTCTCTTGGGTCTTATCACCTTAAAATCTTAAAGAAGAAAGTAAAAGCAGGTGTATTGAAGGTGTATGTCAGGCAGAAAGACATCCATAAAATTTAGGCAGCATTTAAAGGTAAAAAAAATTAGGACGTTAGTCCTTGACAGAGAAAGGGTGATCTCCAGAGGTTCCCTTCCAACCCCTATCATTCTGTGATTCTGTGATACAGTTCCATTTTAAAGCTAGTGATCTTAGGTCCTGCATCTGGGCAGATGCAATCCCAAACACCATCACAGGCTGGCCAGTGACTGGCTCAAGAGCAGTGCTGGGGAGAGGGGCTTGGGGGTGCTGGTGGACAAGCAGCTCAGTATGAGCCATCAGTGTGCTATTGCAGCCCAGAAAGCCAACCAGATCCTGGGCAGCATCAAGAGAAGTGTGGCCAGCAGGTCAAGGGAAGTGATCCTCCCCCTCTGCTTCGCACTGGTGCGACCCCACCTGGAGTACTGCATCCAGTTCTGGATCCCCTATTACAAGAGGGATATGGATGTGTTTGAACGTGTCCAGAGAAGGGCCATGAGGATGATCAGAGGGCTGGAACACCTCTCCTATGAGGAGAGATGGAGGGAGTTGGGGCTGTTCAGGCTGGAAAGGAGAAGGCTCCAAGGTGACCTTATTGTGGCCTTTCAGTATCTTAAGGAGGCCTACAAGAAAGCTGCGGAGGGACTCTTTAGGATGTCATGCAGTGATAGGATGAGGGGGAATGGAACAAAGCTAGAAATGGGTAGATTCAGACTGGATGTTATGAAGAAGTTCCTCACCATGAGAGTGGTGAGACCCTGAAATGGGTTGCCCAGGGAGGTGGTGGAAGCCCCATCCCTGGAGGTGTTTAAGGCCAGGTTGGGTGAGACTCTAGCCAGGCTGATCCAGCGTGAGGTGGCCCTGCCCATGTCAGGAGGGTCGAAACTAGATGATCCTTGTGGTCCCTTCCAACCCTGACTGATTCTATGATTCTATTTATTTGATTTAATTTATTGTACTTTCATATTTTCAATTTTCAATTTTGTCAAGAAAAAGTGGATGCCTGTTGTTGGCCTGCTCATACAAAGAGGAGTCCAGAAAATAAATTGATCTAAAAGAATGGCTTTACTGGATCTTGCTTGAAAATATGATGGAGGCATGTAAGCAATGAGAAGACAGTGAGTCTCAGCTTGTGTAAGCTAAAACAAGCCTAGAGAATTCTCCTCACAATGCTGTTATGTAGGATTTGGTGATGTGGACAGAGGAACTGTTTCTAGTTGGCTGATGCCTCCCCTGTGCAAGAACAACAGGATTTCATCCTCCCCTGTACAAGAACAACAGGATTTCATCCTCAATCAAGATTATTTCACAGAACTACCTATTTAAATTTCTTCCCTAAGTAAAGCTATCAGAAGATCCTAGGTTTTTATCTGCCTTCCTGGATCAATTACAGAGATAATATTTTTCATCTGCAATTGTTCCCTAAAATTATAATAAGTAAAATCAGAAAATATATGTTCTGCCTCTCATTCTACAGGAAACAGACTTCCTCACCATGCAATACAACATTTACTTTAAAAATTTCCTTTTCTGACTTGGATCTCAAGTAGTCATACTGGATTTCCCCTGGTTTCATCTGCATTTCCCGTGCTGTCTCTCTGGGAAGTGTCTGCTCCTTAAGACTAGCGCTCTGATGCACACCAAATTCTACTCACATTATGATCAGAAAAGACTGTTAATCATCAAGTAGAAGCAAGAAGGCTGGCTGTGAGAGAACTGAATACAGATTCATTCCAAATCAGAGGCAGAAAATAAATGGTTTGGAGGGACAGAATCAAGAAGAGAAGCACCAATAAAAGGAAAGCAGAACTGCGGAGAGATAAAGATGAAAGCAAAGTTATGAAATGAAGATGGAGGCAAAGTCATAAAAAGAGGAAGCACATGCTTACAGCTTGATTTAATCCCTAACTGGTAGCTCCTGAGCACTCATTGGAATAAATGATTATATGACATGGCAAAGAGGGATTCCCAGGCAGTGGAAGATGTCATGCCAATTAAATGGAACCTTCCCATAGAAAACTTTCAAAGAGGCTATCTGAACATTAAGCAAGATCTGTGGGTGCAGGTAGATCAATGACCTCCACATTTGTGAGGTCACATGCCACACGATGTAAGGAAGAGCATCCTGAAATTTGATCACTTGTCCTGCTTTGACAGATCTGAAGATAAGGAGGAATGACTTAATATACAGCAGGATTAACAGAAAGCATCGTCAGATGAACTGCCTACATCTTCCTAAGCGGCTTCCTTTAGCTTGTAAAGGCTTTGACAGTTTGCATTCTCAGATGTGGATTTCTATAGCAGAACTGAAAAGTGTGTAGCATTGTACTTTCTGACAAGCCTAGGATCCTGAATATCATAAAGACACAAGAACTGCATTGCATTAGGTAATTTTCTGAAGTTGCTGTACTTATTCCTGTGCTTGTCTAATCCTCTCTTCTCTCTCTTCTGTAATCTCTCCAAGTCCCCCTCCAATGCCCTTCCAATTACAGTTCCATGCTGCCCATCATGTCATCGGTTGGAAGATACTAGGTTAGGATTAGCACTAAATTCCCTTAAGTCTTTCAAAGTCTCCACCTGGGTATGAAGTAAGCCTGAAACTTTAATTATATCTTCCCAGCTGATACAAGTTGTTCTTTCCAGCTAGATACTTGCATTTCAGGAGACCAGACCAGCTAGTAGTTTATATCTTCTGAGCACGGGGTAGCAACAAATTTGAAAGAAAAGCTCTCTGCACAAATTGGCTAATGCAGTATCCTATTTTCAGTCTTGAACTGTGGAAGTTTTCTTAAGCAGATGACATATTTTTCACAAATAGCTTCTGCACAAACAGCTCTCAACATGAATGATGTTGGAGTCTGCTTACTTTAAGTGACCAGTGAAATCAAACAGAACATGTTTTCAGTTGCCGAAATTCTTACATCTACAAAGACACAGATTAGCTCAGACCTACTGAGAAGGACCCATACAGGGGCAGTTGAGTGAGCCAAAGCCTTGCCTTGCTCACTATGGTCACTCTGCATGTGTCACAAAGGAACACGGGCCCCATATTCCTACTCCCAGAATTTCCTCAGCTGTGCTGTGCTCTACTTGCATTATTTCAGTGTGCTTTTACCCAGCATAGACTTTGGAGGAAATCAAATCTCCTTGATTTTCTGTCCTAGTGTCCAAAACAGTTTTCTATTACATGTCAGAAAGAGTTTATAACCTAATCTGATTTCATTATCATTCTAACTAGAATATTTTTAATAACAATACAACACCACAAATCAGTAAAGTCACATACAAAATCCAAAGTGTAACTGCAGGGTAACACAACTAAACCCAAGAAATACAGTTCAATACATTTCTTCCCTCATTTCTTTAAAGATCTACACAGGCACACCAAGATATACATGAATTTCTGGGTTGTTTTGTTTAATTCTGTCTCTCATGTCTATTTAAGTGCAACTACCTGGATCAGATGGATAAACAATTTGCCTCCCAACAGCTCGTGCCCTTGCTTTATTAATCTAGTTAATTTTAAGAGCAAGTTTTTCAAGTAAAGACCCTGAGGGGAGCCACTTAGAAAGAATACTCTTTGTTGTCCTGCAAATGGCATTGATGTGCTAGTCACCTTGCCCCATTTATCCTGACAGAATCCAAGGTTTGGTCAGGAAACACCAACTGTGCCACAAACTGAAAAGCACTCTCACCCATTCCCTCCCACAGCTGTCATCAACAAAGGATGGAGGTTCATGGGTATGTCTGTGCTCTAGAGACAAATGATGACTCTTGTAGTCAGCTTGCTTCTCCAGAGTATGTAGTCACAAAGCTTATGCCTGTAGAAACATTTTTCGATTGAAAACAAATCTGTAGGATCCTGCTACTGACTAAGAGCAGTAGGGAAAAGACCGCAACCATTTTATCATGTTTCTTTCTTTCTTAGGGATGCTTAGGAACTGGCTCACTGTGGTAGCATTAACACTCACATAATCCTAATTCATCCCCCTTAAATTCATGATTTACTTTATGTTTTTTAACTGTATGATCACATTATCAAATTTTCCCACAAGAAATGCTCACTTCAGTCAGTTTCCTGAGTAGATGGTGCTAAACAAAGGAGCATGTAGAGGATTCCATATTTTTGTTATACTCACTGTTCAGAGAGTGCTCACCATCTTCCTCACTGCACACTCTCTTCATACTGCATTATACAGAACGCAGAATTTTCATTTACTTGTGAGATTGTCTATTACCCTCCGTGGTACAGTATCTGAATATTTCTCAAACATTAATGAATTTATTTTCAGAATATCCCTCTGGTTCATTTAATTGTAAACCATTTTACGAGTGGGAAGCTGAGGCACAGAGCTAATAAGGTTAAAAATATCTGCTCTTCTTGGGTTCTTCTGAGATGCCTAATACTGTTTCTCCTTACTATTAAGCATTATGCAACGCTGTATTTGTTCAAGTGTTCTTCCTATTGACCTATTCTAGTTATGAAGCACTTCACTGAATCAGAGCACACCTCTGTGGGGTAATGAAAACACACTTCTTCTGGGTCAGCTGACACAAGTGTAATACTGTTGCCATTGGCAGCAGTGAGGGTTGGGCTTAAATTTATGGGAATTACAACAAAAAGTCAGGCTATCATAATGAACCTAGAGATAATTACAGTAAGTTTGCTGGTGCTACAACCAGAAACCTAATTATCTCACTTGCAAAGCAGCAGTTTAACAACTCATATTCTCATTAAAGGTAGAACAGAAAACTATCCCCATGTAGACAGGCAGGGGATGACTAATTTATAAAACCATAACTTTACACCTCACACTCATTCTACAGGAGCCCACAAGGGCCAGCAGGTTGATTTCCCCGACAGCTCCTGGTGTGAGGTGACCCATTCTTGCTGGGTAGCAAGGCTTAGCTCAGGCTGCATGAAGCTAGGGTTGTAGATTGCTGCTTCTGGCTGCCCTCACTGCCTGGCTCCTGCTAGCACCAAGTCTTATAGCATGTCTCTCCCTGGCCGTGGCCCATGGTGATCCTCACTTCATTGCTTTAGCTCATTCTAATTTTTATCAACAGCCTCTGCTACTCCATCTCTGGAAACACTGCACAGAGTACTGACAGCTTTCTTGGAGTCCCTTTCAAATGAGCATTCCAAGGTTGGGAACTCTTGCCATGGATGAGGGTGACCACTTTCTCCCCTTCCTTCCCTGCCTACATAGACATATACAAACAACTCAGAGGCACAGGCTTCTGTACACTGGCTCAGGAATGGTACTCTAGTTTCTAGAGTCTGTTGCCCTTTAAGGATATGAGCCTCTGTTAGCATAGACTACATTAAAACACAGGCAAAAGCCAAAATATCTCAGGCTGGTAACAGTCCATGGCAGAGCTGTCTCCCCTTCACTCATCCTCCCAGCTTCTTCTGACTCTTGATCAAAGAGGAATGAGGAGGTTCTGCTTTTGTTGTAGATTTCAGTTACTCTGCTTTTTGAAAAAGATTTCTCCAGCTTAACAGACATAAGAATTCAGTTCTTCAGGACAGCATTCAATTGCCAGCCTCCTTAACTGACTTGTATTTTCCTCTCCTTTCCTAGTGGCAGTGCTTCTTACTGTTCCTCACCTTAGCCTCATCATTCCACCTTTTTCCTATCATTTCCTCCCAGCTCCCATAACCAACTTATCAACCCACTATTTCTACCCTCATCCTATTGAAATGGGGTCCCAGGATATAGCAGAAGAACACTGAGATAATAACAAAGTAAATTTTCACTTCCAGTTTTGGCATCCAAGAGCCGAAGTATCCAACTTTCAGTGCCAGTGTAGGAAAAGCCTGTTCTGCTGCAGCAGCTCTGAGGAAGGGAGGGATATTGGCGCCCTCCACACTCAGCTGAGAGATGAAATCTTGCCACAGGAAAGGGAAAAAATAAGAACATTTGAAGAATTTAGCTGATGAACTCTCTCTGAGTGAATTTTCTTATAGTAGGTGATGAATTAGCCAACCTTTCATGCTTCCTTCATGTTGACAATGAAAGCCACACCCTGACATGCTTATCACGGCTACCAAACGGCAAGTCCTTGCTCCTTCCATGAAGCAGTAAAACAGTCATTTAATGAACACAGACAAATGTGTTTCCCCTCACTTTAGTCTCTGAAATAGCAGAATACTTTCAGCAAAATTCTGAAACAAAATGGGATTCCTCCATCTAATTATTTCAATTAGCTAGTGAAGGGGGTCTTAAAATGGATTCTGGCTGTCTAGGTTGAGGCGAGAGTGTCAACTGAGGTCTTTTGTAGATGGATGGTCCAACACAGATATTTTTACACCTTCATGAGTCATCTGGCTGGAGAACAAGCATTTAAACTTGAATTATGCCTCTTACTACAAGCATTCACTTGTCATCAGTCCACTAAGGTGGATGATGCTGAAAGAGAACACATCTACAGCAATTTCTTGTCCTCTTCAATTCATAATTATATATTCCTATGAAAAAGGTGCTAAACTTCATACCACAGGCACATCCAAGTAATTATTTCACTTTAAAATTACATTTAAAATATTCTACAGAGAGATTTTGTAATTCACTGTTTTGAAGAAGGCAACATATTTCAAGAATCTTGTGCTGAGATTTTTTTATGAAACTCCCTACAAATTTAAGAAAACATTAGAAAAATTAATATTGAAAAATCTTCTTGAGATTTAAAAGATCCTGTAAGAAGAAAACTCACTTTTAGCCATTCAGCACCTAATATGTCAAACTGAGAAAATGAGCATGCAATGTAAGGGTAAGAGGGGGTAGTTCTCACCATGACAGATCGTTTTCAACAACGCCATCAATAACCACAACAGAAAAGCTTTCTGAATCTACTTGCATGAGTCTTAGTTTACTCACCTTACAGCTCAGGAATTGCTTCTTCTATGGTCTATACAAAAATCAAATAGAATCAGGGGATCACATCCTCATGAGGTATCTGGACTGTGTAATAGCAATAATTATAGAGTAGTATTATTGACAATCAGCCTACATTTTTCACCGTGACAGATTCAATGCACTATAGAATCCAGCTTTTAATTGAAAAATAGTCAAACTATAGCATTCCTGCTTGCAAAGATAAACTTTTCATTTGTACACAGAAGTAGTCTTGCCTCAGTCTAACACAACGGCTTTGAGGAAGATTGCCTTCATCTGTTTCAACTGTTAGTTATTTGCTAAACCTAATGCTTCAAATCTCCCAGTACTAGATAGCAAACTTGAGAGAATCTTAGCCTATGTTTTCCTTTGTATGGAGTAACAGCTCCCTTCAAGCATGTTGTTAATCAGCCAGAAGGATTCTGTTTGGACCCTGGAAAGCAAAGTGCTAAAAATCAGTGTTGAAAAACTCATATAAAACAATATAAGGTCTATATTTGTTATTATCATTTCAACTGGAAGTTACTAACTAGTCCCAATACTAAACAACCTTCAGCACAGGGGCAGTAATTTAAAACATGTTAAGGCTGATTCTATGAAATGGGTACATAATCTAAGTATAATCTTAAATTAAATTACCACTAATTTTATATCTAAAAGACCAATCTGTCATAGAGAAATGTCTAGCAAATAAACATGACAGTAGACACACATACACATTGTTCAGTGCTGCTAGACAGATGTTGGGATAGTGCCATATTATTGGAATGTTGTATCATTTTGTATCTAAAAACAAAACCTTCAGCTTCTCTAGGTCTCAGTAAAGAGCTAATAAAAAAAAGTGCAACTCACAAAGTGTGTTCCAGTTTCGAGAAAAGGAATCATACATAAGAAAGCACCTGCTAGCTTGTGTGCTGTGACTTCTTGGGAACATACACATCTGCATTAAGAGACATACAATCACAGAATCACCCCAGTTGGAAGAACCTCTAAAGGGCATCTAGTCCAACACTCCTATAGTAAGCAGGAACATCCTCATCTAGATCAGGTTACTCAGAGCCCCATTGAACTTCACCTTGTATATCTCCAGGGATGGAGCCTCAACCACCTCTTTCAGCAATCTGCTCCAGTGCTCAACCACCCTCATTGTAAAGAACTTTTTCCTAACACTCAATCTAAATCTACTCTTCTCTCATTTCATACCACTGCCACTCATCCTATCACTGCAGGCCTTCATAAACAGTTCCTCTCCAGCCTTCTTGCAGACCTCATTCAGGAACTGGAAGGTGGCAATTAGGTCTCCCCAGAGCCTTCTCAGCTCCAGGCTGAACAACCCCAGATCCCTCAGTCTCTCCACAATTTCTTATAGAAAGAAAAAAACACAGCATTACAAAACAAAACAAACAAATAAACAAATCATTAAACTAGTCAAATTACAATCTTCTGAATTTTCAATAAATCTCCAGTCTGTAAAAATGGAAGACTGAAGACTCAATATTGGTGCATTTTTAGAAATATCAGGAACTACATCCAGGGTCTGCTGTGTCCTCATAATGACCTTTACCATGGCCTCCACAGAGTTTTCTCCTTGCAATAAATGTCAAGTGCATACTCATTTGACCTTCTCAAGTAAACTAAAATGAGACAAAAAATGGGGGAAAATACTCTGATTAAAAAAGAAATGTGCATCTTACCCTGTTTTCCCTGTAGTTTTGATGTAGAGTGAACACAAAAACCTCTAAGAGTCATCCAAAGTACTGATCAGTTAATTGTTGAAAGAATTTCCATGTATTTAAGTGGAATTAGGGCAACTGACACAGCAGTTCCTTTTGCAATAACTTTGATAGACAATAAGTGCTACTCCAGATGTCATCCTGGAGAAGGCAGTGCACATCTATCTCGCATATTTGTCTCTGGGACAGGTGGCAATAAATTTCTACTTCTCTGCTTTAATTTTGATGGTCAGACAGGCCGACAGGCATTTATTTCACAGTGGATTCCTTTTTGTCAGCATTTCAGAATATTAGGTCTTTCTCAGTCTCCCTAGAACCAAGTCTTAGTTCGAATTTCATGAACACCAGCAGCTGGTTCACACAAAGGTCAGTTTCCTAAGTTCCATCACATTCACTTATATTGATTCACATGAGGCCATCCAGAGAAGATCCAAGTTTATTTTTGCTTCGCACAAAATCTTTTGCATGTTATACAATGGGGAAATGTAACAAATCTGAATTGTTCAGTTCATGAAACCATGCTAAGGTAAGTTATATGTAAAATTAGACTGATTCTGCATTTACAACTAAACTCTACTAAAGCACAAGAAAATAGATGACATTACAATTTGACGTGCATTTCTACTAATTATCATGAACGAGGGTGGGAGGACTTCACTTAGTACTTACATCATTCCTCTCTTTTCAAGACCTAGACCGTTCCCATATTAATGCTAACGTAACATTCAAAGTAAGACCTTTAATGTCTAAACTAAACAGTTAATAATTACATAGAAAAGTTATGTTTCTAATAAGTCGGTATTAACACAATGAAAATTGCTCTTTCAGTATGTGATACTGGGCTCTGACACTGCTACTGTCACTAAAGATGTCATTTTAAAACCACCTGAAATAGTCTTTACAGTAACAGTCTAAACACATTTATGATGTGCTTACAGGTTTAACTAGGATCTAGACATGAGATTTAAAATAATACAGATGCTGTTTGAGTGGAAGCTTAAAACACAGTTGCAATGAAACCAACTTAACGGATCCAACTCCTTAACCGAGAGTTAGTTAACTTGTGTCGTATTTCAATCTCCCATGTAGACGCCTCATATGCTAATTACTAGAGCAGCAGGCAATATAATCACTCATCACTAGTGGCCCAGTGCCAAACCTTTTTGCAATGCTTCTTGAATTTCTGCTCACCAAGTCACAGAGAAGAATCCTTGCTACTACTTCACTGTACAATGAATACCTTTGTCTTCCAGATACTCTGGCTGTTATGTATCTCCTATTAAATACCTTCGCAACTGCTACAGAACACTTCTCCGTGGTGAAGGAATATTAAAAGGGACTTGCTGAACAAAATCAGAAACATAATCAACAAAGAGAGTCACAAAAATCCAGATAAATACTTTAACATAAAGAATGAGAGGAATAAAGATAACAGGAGTGAGAGTGTGCAGAAAAGTGAAAGGGATAACAGCAGAAGAGCATGAAATAAACATGGGAAGGGGTAAGTGAAAGAACTGAATTTTGGCCTGCAAACCTCACATGTGAGTTTGGTTACTACTGAAGCTAAAAGAAGGGATTAGACAACGGCCTTTACTATGAGGGGACAGTCAAAAAATCCTGCCCAAGCCTAAAACACTTTTCCAAGGAAAAGAAGGTGTTGAGATTCCATTCTAATTCTTTCTGTTGAAAAGATGCAAGGTTTCCTTGATGCCTCCTACCAATAAAAAGCAGAACAACAGCCTAGGAGCCTCACAATGTAAACAGCTTCCCCAGCAATCTGGGGGGATGAGATTGCCAGAAGGTGAACCCCAAAGCATACACACTAACCACAACATTTCAGAAACCACACCAATGAAAAATACTGTAGAATATTCAATCATGCATATCTATATTATAATGAAATGGTATTCTCTTCATTTGTATACTGCCTTTAAAGAAATTAATATTATTTATTTTTTTACCACGGAACCTAAAAGCAGTATCTTTTGCAAATTAAAAACCCTCATGAAAAGTCTGATTAGCAGTCATTTAAAAAGTAAAGACTTAAAGCAGTACTGCTGATCAAATATAATATATTGCATTGGGAATAAATTCCATATTAAAATAGAGACTTTTACTACAGAATTACATTTTAAACTTTTTTTTTTTTCAAATAAATTACTGAAACTTTTGCACTATGAAAGCTCTCAGGCAAAATTAATGGTTTTGTTTTGCAAATTAATTTAGATATTAAAAAATTATATTTTCAACCAAGATCTCAGTTACTCAGATTAAATATTAACCAAAAGCTGTCTTCTGCTTAAATAGAATTTAGCCTTTGAAGTGTTTTTATTAATCTCTTCTGATGTAGGTGCTTGAAATTCTATGAAAGTGCTGCTGCTACCAGTTCTGTGCATCACTTACTGT
>VWYK01071351.1:18985-37966 GCA_013399775.1 Semnornis frantzii | reverse complement strand
GCCCGGAGCTGCCCCCGGTGCCCACCGGGGCGGTGCCTGGGCTGGTGGTGCTGGCGGCGCGGGGCCGGAGGGCGGCTCCGCTCCCCCCCGCTGCGGTCTCAGTTCCCATGGCGACACTTCCTGTGGCAGCCGAAAGCGGTAGTGCCGCGGAGCGCCGGGCCGGGCCGGGCCGGGAGAGCAGCGCTTCGCCGCCGGCCGGGGNGTATGGGGCCGAGTAACAGACGGGTAGAGAGTGCGAGGCGGATGAGAGACAGATGGGGGAAGTGAGGCTGCAGGGCAGGAGAGGGCTTGGGCATCCAAAGCAGATGGAGATGTAGAGGGGTGTTAGGGCAGGCACCGGTATATGGGGGATGTTTAGTAGGCAGGCAGGGATATATGGGGCTGGAGTAATGAGCAGACAGGATTTTATGGGACTGACGCCTCAACAGAAGTGTTTGGCACTGGGGTAATAGGCAAGCAGCCACATATGGGCATGGAGTAACAGGAGTCAGCAGTGCTGGTATGTGTGGAGCTGGGTGGCGCAGGCAGGACAGAGCTATGTGGGTGTGGGCAGCAGAGATGGATGGGGAAGAGCAAGGAGCTGGCAAGGTATATGGGGTTGGGGTGATAGGCAGGCAGGGCTGGGATGTGTGGGCCTGGATTAGGAGCACGGCAGTGGCATGTGGGGTGGGTTAGCAGGGACAGGCAGGAGCGGGACAGTGTGGCTGGGATGGGAACAAGCAAGAGGTACTAGACAAGCTGGGCTTGGTAGGATGAAGGACACTAGACAGCCAGGTTAAGGGCATCACTTCTGTGTGGCCCTAGGTGGGTGATGAGAGGCAGCACCAGGCAGGGTGTGCTTGGCTGGGCTTTGACTGCAGAGGCTGTGCCCCTCTCCTTGCTTACTGTGTGTCCTGGGGTATCTTATCCCCATGGCTGGTGTCTGAGTCAGCCTGGGCAATGATGCAGGGCACCCTGCTCTGCTCTGTCCTTCACTGGTAGCTCTGGTAAGACCTGGTCTCTGTTTTTGGGAATGTGCCCTCCAGACACTCCAAGTCCCAAGAAGGAAGGGAGCAGGCAGTTTGCCTGCCAAGGGTTGTGGTTGTCTTTCCTTCCCTCCCCTCCTCCCCTCCTCTTCCTGTGCTGGGGAGGTTGCTTCTCTCCTCCTAGGGCAGTGGTGGTGGCATGGTTACATCTGATAGCATCTGCCCTTTCCCAATTGCTGACCTGGCACCAGGGTGTGGGAGGTGGGAGAAAAGCTGTGCAGCCCTTGTAGCACCCTGACACCTACTCAATGTCCCTGGGTCGGGACCATCATGTCTTCTCTTAGCCATGGGGCAACTGTTCCAGTTACAGCTAACACCAGAGCAGTGTTTGCTGATAGCCAGTGTCCCTTACTCCTTGATTTGGACTAGGCTTGCCCTTACACTGCCACCTGCCCAGGTACTGCTCCACCAGGCTGGCAGACACTGTGTGGCTCCTCTCATCTCTCTTCTCTCCACCCCCACAGGGCCCAGCTGTGTCGGATGGAGGTAAGGCTGTTCTTTGGGATGGGAGGCCTGCATTGTCTTTCAGGAAAGGGGGAAGCTCATAGCCACACTGGTGACAGGGGCTAGGAGCCAGCAGATAGCCAGGTCCTGTGTTAGCACGGGCTGTGGCATGGGTGGGAAATGGCCAGGCTGCCACAGTGCTGGGCAGAGCCCTCTGCCAGGGACTCACCATACAGCCCCATCCCTCCCTCACAGCCCCATCGTGCCTGCCTCTCCCTTCTGTCTGCTCAGCTGGCATCCTTGGGTGCTGAAAACTGAGGGGCTTCCCAGGGAAAGCAGAACCTGGGTACCAGCCAGCCTCAGGTTCCCTGAGGGACCCTGTCTCCATCTGTCTCATTGCGCATCAGTTATCTCAGATGGCCAACCCACCTCTCTCAGCCCTGCTGCAGGATCCTTCTTGTGCAGGCTGCCACTAGCTGATGTTCTTACCTGCACAGGCAGCATGTGCAGAGTTATGCCATGTTTTAGACAGGAGGAGAAGTGTGGGGAGCTTGGCAAAGCAGCAGCCGGCTGCCTCCTCTGCTCCTGTCGGTCCTACTGGGTAAACAGTGCTTTCATACCCTTCACCTGCAAGTGACTCTCTGTTCCCAGTTGCTCACCAGAAAACCAGTTCAGAAGCTGGGGTCACCCCTGGAAACTTCTGTCTTTTTGACAGAGGGACTCCATTTGAATTCAGGGTAACCCTGAGTTTCCCCAAGAAAGGGTTTCCTCAGGTCTGGGAGCTGAGGATGACATTTTCTGTGCCCTCCTCTCGCTGTGTTCCTTGCCATGAACAGAGGAATAGAGAAGGTAAGTTCAGGCACTTCTACCCATACTCTGAGATTTACTCCATGCTGTGTGCCCCATGTCCCCTTCCCTTCTCTCCACATAGGGCTTGGCTCCCTTGGGAGATGAGTCACAGGTGGAGTCACAGTAACACACCACGGAGGGGAGGACAGGCAGCACTGGGAGGGAGGGCTGTCACACCAGAAAGTGCCAGCTGTGGCACCACATCACTCAGTTTGCTGAGGGTGCCAGTGTGATGCTCCTCTCATTCCTTACATGAGGGCTTACCAGCTCCAATTGAGATGGGGTGGATTAAGTTGCTGCAGATAGAGAGAACTGCTGGCATTACTGGGGGAAATTCAGACAGCCAGAACTGACCCTTTTTTCCTTTCAGAGTTAAATGCTTCCAGGGTCCATGGCAGCAACCACAGTGTGAACAGCCTGCCAGGACCACCGACCACCTGCGGCTCCACACATGGGTCAGTGGTCAGCTGGGCAGAATCCTTTGAAACGCTGCTGCAGGACCGTGTGGCTGTCACCTACTTCACTGTGAGTACCACAGCTCAGACTTTGGTCCCGACTCCCGTCTGTTATTGGCAACCAGCTGTCCCACAGCCACAGCACCAGCCAGGCCAGCAGCTCTCTCTGCCCTACAGGAGTTCCTCAAGAAGGAGTTCAGCGCTGAAAATGTCTACTTCTGGCAGGCATGTGAGCGCTTCCAGCAGATCCCAGCCAGCGACACACAGCAGGTACCAGCCTCTTCACAGCTGTGGTGTGGCTGAGCCTGGGTCATGCATCTGCTGGGAAGGACATAGGCAGAGGTGGAGATGGCTGTCATGCGTGTATGTCCCAGTGTCCTTGCAGACCCCTGTTCTGGGAGGCTGAGCAGGCTAAGGGCCCTTGTGGGGTAAGCCAGGGGCTCCCGCAAGGTAACAGTGAGGAGGCTCCTGGTCATGGCCTGCCTCTCTTTCTTCCTTAGTTGGCCCAGGAGGCACGGCGTATCTATGATGAGTTCCTCTCCAGCCACTCAGTCAGTCCTGTGAATATCGACAAGCAGGCCTGGATTGGGGAGGACATGCTGGCCACCCCCTCACCGGACATGTTCCGCATCCAGCAGCTCCAGGTATGAGAAGCACCCATGCTCCACTCAATCACGGAATGGCAGCCATGGGACAACCCCACAGATCACCCAGCATCGCTGCTGTCACCATGGGGCCATGCCATGGGGCAGTGGACAGAGCGAACTGTAGGTGGGCAGAGTTCCTAAGCACACACCCCTTCCCTTTGCAGATCTTTAACTTGATGAAGTTTGACAGCTACACACGCTTTGTGAAATCCCCACTCTACCAGGCCTGCCTGAGGGCAGAAAGCCAGGGGCAGCCCCTGCCCGATCTGCGTCCTCATTCTCGCAGCAGCAGCCCTCCACCTGACCTCAGCAAGGTGAGTGGAGTGGAAAGGGGATGATGGGAACCTGTCCCTTCCCCACTGCTCAAATCCAACCCCAGGCTGAAGACAGACAGGCAGCCAAGGGACCAAGGAAAGGGAAGGGACAGCCTCAGATGTCCCCATGCTGAGATGCTTCCCCATTACTCTCAGAAGTCGAAGCTGAAGCTGGGCAAGTCCCTGCCACTGGGTGTGGAGACAGCAGGCAGTGGTGCCAACCACAGTCCCCGCCGGTCCTTCAGGAAGGGAGAGCGGCGGGAGCCCTCCTGGGCAGGTAGGTGCTGTGCTGAGTGTGGCGGAGGGTCATGCCACCTGGAGTGTCCACAATCCCCACCACTATTCCTCTGTCTGTCCTAGAGGGGCGAGAAGGCAGTGGGAGTGCCATGCTGTGGCGGGAGTCTCAGGGCTCGCTCAACTCCTCAGCCAGCTTGGACCTGGGTTTCCTCTCCTCGGCCAGCACAGTTGCCAGCCCCTGGACAGAGGTGAGTCATCACTGCACCGGCCCCATGGCATCGCGCTGCTACTGGCTGGGCTTACCCCACAGCATCCTTCCTGCAGGGACATCGGAAGAGCCTGGGAGGCAGCGAGGCAGAGCTGCCAGGCAAGCCCATGAAGTATTGCTGTGTGTATCTGCCCGATGGCACAGCCTCGCTGGCCTCTGTCCGGCCTGGCCACTCCATCCGCGACATGCTGGTGGGCATCTGCGAGAAGCGTGGCTTCAGCCTTCCCGACATCAAGGTCTACCTGGTGGGGAATGAGCAGGTAGGGCAGGCAGGGGGAGAGCGTGATCCTGCCAGCCAGACCATCCCCAGGCTGGGAGCATGTGGTTCTCTGCTTACTCTCTCCTAATGGTTTGCTCTTGCAGAAAGCGCTGGTGCTGGACCAGGAGTGCTCTGTGTTGGCAGACCAGGAGGTAAAGCTGGAA
Organism: Semnornis frantzii; assembly: GCA_013399775.1. Classification (NCBI taxonomy): domain Eukaryota; kingdom Metazoa; phylum Chordata; class Aves; order Piciformes; family Ramphastidae; genus Semnornis; species Semnornis frantzii. Next base: position 33,304 of record VWYK01071351.1, on the reverse strand, counting down.
AACAGGATAAGCTTTGAGTGAGTAAGAGCTTTGGGACTGATGCTGTTACCAACGCGTGTCTGGTCCAATTCAAACATGGCCACCCGCAGTGCTCAACACCCAACCCCCGAGGCAGTCCTGAACAAGCCAACTCTGCCCCTGCCTGTCCATGCTTGCATGCCGACAGCCTCTTCTCCCCCCACTGCAGCCTGGAAATCTCCTCTCTCCATAAGAACATTCGAATCACAGCAAAGTCAACCAAGTGCATCCGGGAAGCGCTGCAGCCTGTGCTGGGGAAGTATGGCATGAGCATGGAGATGGTGCTGCTGCGGCGGGTGAGGACTCACTCCTCAGCGGGCATGGTCCCCACGGCCTTTGGGGGTTTGGTCAGGGGCTGCTGGGAATGACCAGGTGGTGGGGAGCAGTGGTCCGTGCTGGGGGCAGCCCGTGGGTTCATGGAGAGTCACTAATGTTTGAGACAGGCTATGCTCACCACTGTGGGCTCTGCACTTGGCAGGGTCGGGCTGGGGAGGTCCACAGCCTGGCTGCCTTTGCCATGCTGCAGTGAATGTGACACTAGCTGTCTCTTCCCATTGCAGCAAGGCGAGACGGCCACTCTGGACCTAGAGAAGCTGGTCAGCACAGTGGCTGCTCAGAAACTTGTTCTGGAAATACCAGCAGGTAAAGTCTCTTCCCTGTCAAGCCATGTCCTCTGCCAAGCCATCCACGCATAGTGTTCTCAGAAGGCCAGCAGAAACCAGGCTGCTTTCTGCTGCTCATGGTTCCTGCTCCTTGGGATAAGTTCCATCCTGTCACCAGCCATGCTGGGACCAGGGTACTGGCATGGGGTACTGAGCATCACTTACCTTGCAGGCATGAGAGTGACAGAAAGCACCAAGGCTGCAGATGCTCCCTCCCCACTCCAGACCAAGGTGAGCTCAAGATCCAACCACCCCAGTCAGAGATGATCCCACAGCTGCTGCCATGGCCTGTGGGGAAGATGTGGCCTTGCTACAACACTGGCACATGCGGAGGGTCTGTCCAGTGTGTGCCAAGATGGGAGCCAGGCTGCAGGAGGATGATGGGAATATGGGTTGGGGAAGCGATGCCTCCATGCCCCATGTCTGAGGCCTGGGCTGCTCATCACAGGAGGGAAGCCCAATAGGAGCAGAGCCTGACACGCTGTGGGAGATGCCCTCCTCCTCTTCCCGGCCCCGGTCTTCAGCTGCCATGAACCTGAACCGCCGCACATATGACCTGGAAGGTGAGACCTAGCATGTCTGAAACCTGAGCGCATGGGGCAAACACATGGGATGAGGGTCACAGGGCCTCCATTGTGCAGGGAGAAGGTGAAGGTGCTGTACCTGGGACATGTTCAGGGTCATATCAGGTGGAGGTGTGTTAGTACAGGAGCCCAAATGCTGGGCTCTGGTGCATGACCTGCGTTTTCCCCAGGGCTGGTGGAACTGCTGAACCGTGCCCAGAGCTGCCGGGCCAATGACCAGCGTGGACTGCTCTCCAAGGAGGACCTAGTCTTGCCTGACTTCCTCCAGCTCCCTGAGCAGGCTGACAGCACCTATGAGGGGTCAGATCAGCCCCACGCCCCTCACCCAGGCTCTGAGGGAAATGGCCATCCTCAGCCTACAGAGCCCACACCAGCTCAGCCTCCAGTCGACCACGAGCTCCGATGAGTCTTGCTGCACATTGGCACCCTGCATGTGGTACCCCCAGGCCATGCCAGGGTTCAACACAGGGCCCAAACAGCCCTTGCCCTGCACCGCCGACACTGCCTGGACCACAGATTCATCCATGTCCTGTCCCAAACTGTTGTCGTGTCACTGTGAGTGGTTGAGCAGCTGCCATGCCCCTTGGTGGGGTCACATCCTGGTGCACATCAAGGGGATCCTGTACAGAGTTTGAACTCTTGTTGCAAAACACTTCGCAGTATCCCGCACATGCCTGGCACTGTCCTGCCCAGTGCCTCTGCCTGCTCTGCTTGCAGCAGAGCTCTCTGCCCAGCAAATCCTGCCTGGGCCAGGCTGGCACAGCCCCACTGACTGCCAAGGTGAGGAATGGATGCTTCTGATTGAAGGGTGTGCAGGATAGAGAGGGTGGATGGGGTAGCAAGGCAGGCTGCAGCCCTGAACCCTGATGTTGTGGGCAGGCAGGGCCAGGAGAATGTGTGTTTAGAGCTGAGGGCCAGATTTGGTCTGTGTTGGTGATATGTGGTCTACTCTTCCCAGGGAGGGTGAGCATGGCCCTGCCACCCTGTGCCCTGAGCAAGTTATTACCAGCTGCATTGCATGAGTGGCACTGGGCCTGATCCTGCCAAAATAGCACTGCCACTATGGAGCAGGGCACCTGGTTCCTGCCCCAGGCAGTCAGAGGCAGAGCTAGCACATCGTGCCAAAGAAGCCTTTCTTCTCCCTGTAGAGAGATCCTGCTTGGGCAGCTGCTGAGGCAGCCTTTGGGAGCAGATTCCCCTAGGTTCCCTGCCTCAGCCCAGCTGAGACTGCAGGTGCTCAGTTCTCAAGGTCAGGCCTGGCTGCTTTCAGAGGAATGAGCACCTTGGGTGCTGAGCATCTCAGCCTAGTGTGTGGGTATCAGCATGTACCTAGGCTGGTATCCCTGCCAGCAACTGTGCCAGTCTGTAATGTTGAGTCCAGCTCTGCCAGACCTGGCTGTGCCCTGCAGGTCCCCATCCCCAGCAGCCCATGTCCCCAAAGGTCCCAGAGCCGTTCTGCAATGAAGACAGACCCCTGAGAGCAGCCAGGAAATCCCTCCATCATCTGTATGTGCTGCAGCCCTTCCTGGCTGTGCCCTGGGTCACTGCTGCCTTACCACTGCCCCGGGGTTTGCCCAGGGACAGGGAGCATGGCCACCCAGCCCCACGCTACCACAGCCAGCTGCAGCCCTACAGCCCCAGTCAGAGCTCCCCTGTGTCTCTGTGGTGCTGCAAAGTCCTGTCCGTGGTGTGAAACCTGGGGAAATAAAGAGCATTGCCTGGATGCATGTCCCTCTCCTTTTTCTGCCATCAAGGCCAGATAGTGCTTTTCCTGGCAGCAGTGTTCCCCCCAGCACCTCCATACACTGTGGAGCACCCCTGGGGCCAAGGCAGGGCTAGAGCCAGCCCTCAGCTCCAGTGCCACCCTGACCGACAGCAAGGAGCACTGCCAGGAGCTTGTTTTCCCAGCACTGATGATGGTATAGGGGAAGCTGCAAGGCCAGCACGGCCAAGGACTTCAGCCCTGACCCTGTCAATGAGTGATAGCCAGGGCTGCCAGGGCCTCACTGGGTTAATGATTGTGGGGGCAGCTGGCCAAGAGCCCCCAGGCACAGGGCAAATGCGGACACCAGCCTTCTGCCCACCACAGCCTGGCATAGCACTCTGTTAGTACCATCTGGCCAGAAGAGTCCCCAAGACATATCCTCTGCTGTGGTACCTCCTGGGCATTCAGCATCATTGGTTTGTGGCTCAGTAATGCTATAGTGGTGGCAGGGATGCTCCTAGGTTGTCCTCAAGCATCCTGGGGTATCCAAGGGATCTCCCCTTTCTCCCTCCATACAATAGCTGATGGCTTGTCCATGGTGTTGCGTCCTAGAAGCATTCAATCCCAGAGGGCTGGGGATGTGGTGGCCACATGACTCCTCCATGCTAACTCCCAACAGGCACCAAGGCTGGAGAGGCCTTTGGCCCCTGTCTCTGCCCTGGGCAGATGCCCAGGCACCTTGTGGGTGGACGGAAACTTGGCTGGAGGTGCATGAACAGCAGGTAATGATAAACAGTGGTGAGGAGATGGTGATGGCAACGCTGGCGTCACTCTGCTCCTGCCCATCCTGGCATCACACATGCTGGTAAGATGTGGGCTTTTGTCCCATGCAGCACTCATAGTGCTGCCAGCTGCTCTGTGCTGAGCTGCTGACATGGGCTGGGCCAGACCACACGCCACAATCACTGCCAATGACAAGACACAGGGACTGTACTGATGCTGACATAACTCACTACCAACACCCAGTGATGAGGATGGTGCATGCCCTGGGCAGAGCCAAACTCCTCATGGCTGATGCTTAGATGGCTCCAAGGATGGTGGATGTGCGTATGGCCTCATCCCCAATTTGGGACACCATAGGAGCATCAGCACTGAGCCCTGCTCCTCCTCTCACTCAGGAGATGAAGGACCTGGAACCAAGCGATGGAGAACTGAGGCTGCTGTGGCATCACCACTTGGGCACTGGGCTCCAACACTGTCTCCACTTTGCTCTCCACTGCACTGACTGCCACTCACCCAGGGGTGATGCCAAGTCTTGGCAAGTGAGTTAGGGTGTGCCAGCAGGGTTGAACCCCAGGGCTCGTGCCTCATCCTGCCCCAGGGCCACAGCTGATGTGGGATGTCAGGGGGTTACCCATTAACTGCAGGAATTTCTGGGGAGGAGGTGAGCATGGAGCAGAGGCGAGGGGCAAAGCGAGGCTCCTTAGACTTTGCTCTTGGCATGGATATAAAGGGCCACAGTGCCCCACGAGCCACTTTGCCGGAGAGACGTGAAGATGTGGCATGTAGACATGAAGCTGTCCTGAGTGCCTGGCCAGCCTCAGGTGAGCAGGGTCCTGGGCTCACTAGGGTGGCATGGTGGTGACCACTGCCCAGGGAACCACTGGGTGATGGAGTGGTCCTCCTTAGTGGTGCCAGCACCACAGAGATTTAGGGGGGCAGCGGCTGTTAGTGCAGTGCAGCTAAGGGGTGACACGCAGCCACCTCTGCTCAGCCTCAACAGGAGTGATGCTGCCCTACCGAAGAGAGAGCCCGGCCCTGCCCCGCTGCCCGGTGCGGGGAGGAAGGGTGGTGCATGGGCCCCAGTTTGCCTACTGCCCCAGCCCCCAAGGTAGGTGTCCCCTGCCCTTCCTCTTCCTCGCTCTGCTGGGCCCAGCTCTGCTTCTGGCCAGACCCTGACCCAGATGGTGCCCAGCCCCACTGTGCAGGGAGGTCTCTGCAAGGATGGGGCTGTAACACAGGTGACCCTCTCCTCAGCTCTGCACCGGCTGCCGGGTGCCCACACCTGCCCCTTCACCGTCAGTGCAGTGCCTTGCCCTGACCATGGCTACCCCTGCCCTGGCTCCCCAGGGGTGGGTGAGGGCAGAGAGCGGTATGAGTTGGATGTGCTGCCCTGGCAAGGGCCCCGACTGGGCTTGGAGGAGCTGCAGAAACCAGGTGAGACCCCTAGGGGGTGGGCACACATTACCCAGGTTGGGGAGCACCCCGGGGACCTGCCAGAGGTACCCGGGAGGGCAGGAAGCACCCGAACTGCGGGGTGCCAGAAAAGCCCAAGCTTTGGCCCTGGGACTGGCAGCAATTGCTCCCTGCTCATCAGTGGTGCCAATCCTCATGCTGGCACCCCAGCTGGCAGGCTGTCTGATGGAGGCAGACACAGTCAGCTCCCTGGGATGCCAAGGGCAGAGCTGAGGGACAATGAGAGCGGTCAGCAGGAGACACTCCACAGTGGGAGGGGACCTGGGGAATGGTGGCATTATCTGGGGACATAAGTCACATCCTGACAGGGTCATGGGAGGATGGTGCAGGGCTACAGGAGCCCAGGAAGCCAGGCCCCTGCTGTAGCTAGAATTTAACACTCTTTCTTGTCTTGCACAGAGCTGGGGTGCTGGGCCAGGGTCCAGTCCATCTGTGTCTCCCTTCTCAAGGTGCCCCTGATGTTTGGGTTCCTGTACCTCTTTGTGTGCTCCCTGGATGTGCTCAGCTCTGCCTTCCAGCTGGCTGGAGGTAGGATGGCAGGGATGTCTGGACAACTGGTGGTACCCACCATGCCAGCAACCTGCCACTCACGTTCTCTTGCAGGCAAAGTGGCTGGGGACATCTTCAAGGACAATGCCATCCTTTCCAACCCAGTGGCTGGGCTGGTGGTGGGCATCCTGGTGACCGTGCTGGTGCAGAGCTCCTCCACCTCCACTTCCATCATCGTCAGCATGGTCTCCTCAGGGTGTGAGTGTGCCTGCAGAGCTCCTGGGGACCTGAATCTGGGGGACAGGGTGGCCAGATGGGGCTTGCCCTGAGATGGACAATACAGGGCTAGTGCATGTCTCTGTCTCCAGTGCTAGAGGTGCGCTCTGCCATCCCCATCATCATGGGCTCCAACATTGGCACCTCTGTCACCAACACTATTGTGGCCCTCATGCAGGCTGGTGACCGCAGTGAGTTCAAACGGTGAGAGCTGGTTGAAACACACTCAAGGGATTGGAGGCTGCTCCAAGAGGCTACCCCATGCTGACAGGCTCCTCTGCACAGGGCCTTTGCTGGTGCTACAGTGCACGACTGCTTCAACTGGCTATCGGTGCTGGTTCTGCTGCCTCTGGAAGTGGTGAGTGGGTACCTGCACCATGTCACCCGGCTGGTCGTGGCCACCTTCAACATCCGCAGTGGGAAGGATGCCCCCGACCTGCTGAAGATCATCACTGAGCCCTTCACCAAGCTAATCATCCAGGTATCATCACCCATGGTGTCTCCAGGCTGGTGTCTCCAGGCCGGTGGTGGTCCCCCAGCACAGGCGTCTCCTGTGCTAATGGTGATGCCCCCAGCACTGGTGTCCCTTTGACAGTGTTTGTATTCAAGCATCCCCAGGCTGGAAGTGGTGATCCCATTCCAGTGAAGATCACCCAGGCCGTGGGCACTCTCATCCCCCAAGGGACCTCTCCAACACTTGTGTTGTTGCAGTTGGACAAGTCAGTGATCACAGGCATTGCAACTGGAGATGAAAGCCTGCGCAACCGAAGCCTCATCCGTGTCTGGTGTGGCCCCACATCCCCACAGGTGAGGGGTCCATGGCCCTACTGGGATCACCAAATGACCCCACAGAGGATAGGTAGTAGGAATGGGCTGACCAAGGACACTGTGGAGCAAGCTACAGCTCATCCTCTCTTTGCAGATGGTCACTGTGGGGCTTGGGTCCCCTCCGAACTGCACAGACCATGGCCACTGCAGCACTAAGGGCATTGAGAGCCTCCATAACATCACCAGGCAGAAGTGTGAGTGGGTGCATGGGGCTTGGGCAAGGCTGGGGGGCATAGAGCCGATAAGATGCAGGCAGGGATGGGAGGCTGTGTGTGGGGTGGAGAGGTGTCAGGCATTGTACTGGAGTCACAATGTGGGGCAGGACTGGGAGGTGTTGGTGCTAGGATCCAGGTGTGGGGCTGTCTGGGGTGGGGCTGGTTTGTGAGTGGGGCCAGGCTGGCCTCAGCCCCTTGCCCAGCCATGCTGTGGGGCAGGTGAGCATCTCTTCACCGACACACCGCTGCCTGACCTGGCCGTGGGGCTGGTGCTTCTGGCTGGGTCCCTCATCGTGCTCTGCACCTGCCTCATCCTCCTGGTCAAACTCCTCAACTCACTGCTCAAGGGACAGGTGGCCAAAGCCATCCAGAAGGTCATCAACACTGGTGAGTGGGATGGGACCCTGACTGCCCCATGGCCACTCATCCCCATCCCTACCTGTCCATCCCCTGGCTGCCTCTAATCTCCATCCTTGCCTGGATCCCCATGCCCACTGCCTGTCCCTTACTCCCACACAACTTAGAATCATAGAATAACTTATGGCTATCATATTCTCCTAATGTCCAAGTCCTCTGCCCCCAGCCATCCTGGCCACCAGCCAGGTCCCATACCTACAGCCTGATTCCATACTCAGAGCCTCATCCCACAGACCCTTCCTCAGCACTATGGACTGCTCCTATCTAACGTGTCCATGTTTGTGTCCATGCCTGTGCCTGTGACCATGCCATGGCAGACCTCCCACACCCACTCAGCTGGCTCACTGGATACTTTGCCATGGTGGTGGGCGCTGGGATGACCTTTGTGGTGCAGAGCAGCTCTGTCTTCACCTCAGCCATCACACCCCTGATTGGTGAGTTTCAGCCCTGCCTGGTTCCCTGCCATGTACTGGTCCCCATTATGGTGTTCAGTGGGTGCTAGGGTGCACAGAGGTGTGCTCGGAGTCATGCCTCCCTGGGAAAGCACCCTGGCATGCAGAATGGGATGGGGTGGGATGGGATGAGGTGCCTCTCTTGCAGGGCTGGGAGTGATCAGCATTGAACGTGCCTACCCACTGACCCTGGGCTCCAACATCGGCACAACCACCACTGCCATCCTGGCTGCACTGGCCAGTCCAGGGGACAAGCTAGCCAGCTCCTTCCAGGTACAGGCAGCCTGGACCATGGCTGGACTGGCAGGGGGTACTGGGCAAGGAAGGGGCTGGGGGATGTCTATGTGCCTGGCCCAACAGGTATGCCATTCCTGCAGATCGCCCTCTGCCACTTCTTCTTCAACATCTCTGGCATCCTGCTGTGGTACCCACTGCCCTTCACCCGCCTGCCCATCCGCATGGCCAAGGCACTGGGCGAGCGCACAGCCAAATATCGCTGGTTTGCTGTGCTGTACCTCATCATCTGCTTCCTCCTGCTGCCTTCCCTCATCTTTGGCATATCCATGGCAGGCTGGCAGGCACTGGTGGGGGTGGGAGCACCCTTTCTCAGCCTCTTCTTCTTTGTGGGGCTGGTGAACGCTCTGCAGGCACGCAGCCCCGGCCGCTTGCCCAAATGGCTGCAGACCTGGGACTTCCTCCCTGCCTGGATGCACTCACTGCAGCCCCTGGACCGGCTCATCACCCGGGCCACCCTCTGCTGTACCGACCGCTGCCGCAGCCCCGAGGGCTGGGAGGAGCGCGAAGGTCCTCCCCGTGACAAGGCCAGGCTGGGGCTGGACAACCCTGCGCTCTCCTACGTGGAGGAGGTGTCCAGCCCCACTGCCCGTGTGGGCTCCCCTCGCCTGCCCCTGCATATTGCCACCCGTCTCTAGCTGGCACCAGATGCCTGGGCCACCGTTCCCACGGTCGTCCCGTGTCTGCTGTCCTCATTCAGCAGGTGTCTAATAAAGGCTGATTGCCTGCAATCCAGGTTTGTCTCTTCACAGAGGCTCCTGCCTCTGCAAATGCTGCTGGAGCTGCAGCTGTCAGGCACCTATCATCTGCCCACATCCACACACCACTCCTGCACAGCCTGGCCCCATGCAGGTTCCCTGTGCTGGGGATGCACCAAACACATAGCTGGTGCCATGAGGTCACACACTGGCAATGCCACAGCTAAGCCCTGTGCCTGTGGTTTCCAATCAGCCTGTATTGAAGTGCTGCAGGCACCATCTTCTTCCACCCACCTCATGCCCAGAGGGCTGAGCCAGTGGGGTTCATGCTGCACCACTGTGTGCCATGGCAATATGTTGGTGAGCAGGCTGCTGTGAGGTGCTGCCAGGCTGGGGCTCAGTGGGATGTTGACTCAGCACAAACAGGCAGTGTCCCCAGCTTGTCAGATACTTCAATACCCATGACAGGAGCCTATCCAACACATCACCCTGGCAAGAGCTCTTTAAGCATTGGCAATAACCACTCTCCCACTGCCCACAGATCCTTGGGCTCCTGCCAGTGATATCAGTCTGTCAGTCCCTCCCTCCTTCCTGCCTGCCCTCCTCCGGGGCTGGGACCAGCAGAGTCAGCGCTGCTGCCGTGGGAGCTGCTCTGGTACTGCTTGTCTGGTCAGCCAACAAGCCAGGAAAGCCTCCACCTTGCTGCTGACCAGGTCAGTACAGGAACAGTGGCAGCCAGGACAACTCCCCAAGGACTCAGCAATGCTAGGGCTGCGTGACAAGATGCAGTGGAGCGGGTGAGCAGGGCATGTGTGCTAGGGGGCAGCCCCATGGGGCTTCATCCACCCAAGGTTCCAGGCCAGCATGGAGGCAGTCACCACTGTCCCCAACACCTCCAGGAACAGCAGTGGCACTGGCAGCATCCCACACTCGCCTGTGGCCACAGGCCTAATCCTGTTGGCCACCCTGGCCATTCTGCTGGCTACAGTGGTAGGCAATGTGCTGCTGGTGGTGGCTATTTCCACCAGCCAGGCTCTTCAGGCCCCACAAAACCTCTTCCTGGTGTCCCCGGCCTCAGCAGATATCCTTGTGGCTGTCCTTGTCCTGCCCTTCTCCTTGGCCAATGAGGTGATGGGCTACTGGTATTCTGGTGGTCTGTGGTGCAGTCTGTACCTGGCACAGGATGTACTGCTCTGCACTGCTTCCATGGGGCACCTCTGTGCCATCAGCCTTGACCACTACTGGGCTGTCACCCGGGCGGCCCGGCTCAACCTGAGCCGTAGCCCCAGGAGAGTGAAGGGGATGATTGGGGCAGTCTGGGCAGCAGCAGCCCTGGTGGCACTGCCACCACTCCTATGGGCCCATCCAAGGAGCTGGTCGGCTGGTACGGGCACAGGAACGTTGCTTCACCATCGTGCTGCCCATGGTGATGGGGGCTTTCCTGCTGTGCTGGTTCCCTTTCTTCTTCACCTACAGCCTGGGGGCTGTCTGCGGGGAAGGCTGCCAGGTCTCCAAAGCAGTCTTCAGTTTCTTCTTCTGGATAGGCTACTGCAACAGCAGCCTCAACCCCCTCATTTACACCCTCTTCAACCAGGACTTTAGCACCGTCTTGCACCGGCTCCTCACCAGCCCCTGCCAGTACTGCAACTAGGGGCCCTGCCAGGACTTGGGGGACATGGCTTCAAGCTCAGTTACAAGTGCAACATGGTGCTGCAGCTGATTCCGGAGCTGCAGGAGATGTCCAACCACATCTCCATCACTGCATCCTGGCATCTCAAGGAGCTGCTGGTGCTGTCATCCTTCTTGGACCTGCAGCTTCCAGCTGTGTTATGGATCCCAGACTGTCCTGCCAGTGTATATCTTGAGGTATTTTTGGAAATGTGGGGTTGAATAAAGTGAGGCCAAATCCCATGCCCAAGGCTGGTGTCTGCCTCCTGGGAGCCCACTGAGTGGCACTCATCACTGGTACCTGTTATCACCCAGGTCACCCCACCTGGCTCCCTTGCATCATGGGTGACCTGCCAGTGGAGACGTTTTGCTATGACAGTTCCAGCAAGTGGCAGTCCTGTCTGCCGCCAGGCCAAGCCCAGCTCCTCTGTATGCACATTCTCTTGTGGAGGGGACAGAGCCTGCATCAGTGTCACCAGGCTGAGCTGGCCATGCCACTGCAGCAGCCCAGTCCAAGCCTCGTGCCTCTCTGCTCAGGCTGTCCCCTTCAGCTGTCCATTAGCACACAGCTGTGCCATGCCATGAGGGCTCTGAGGACACATACATACCCCACGGTGGGTTGTGAGGGGTGCAGAGTCAGGCTGGGACACCCACATCCTGCTTAGGGGCTTCACTGGGATCTTGATGAAGAATGAAAAGGAGGAATGATACCTCAGTGCCACAAAGACTTGGGACAGCATGGGAGATAGGATCACATGGGAACAGACTCCAGCACAATCCGAGGTGCAAGAGGCAATAGGAGCATCCACATTCCCCCCGAGGGCAGCAGCCAGCTGGCACCCACCCTGCTCAGCTCCCTCACCCATTCCACACAGACAGCCAGGGGTCAGGGGCTGCTCTGTTTCTCCAGCTTTGATGCTCAAAGTAGAAAATCTCTGAACACTGGACTTTCACTCAGCTAAAAACAGCTGCTGGTGTCTGGGATCTGGAGGCCAAGAAACACTGGGCTCCTGCCAGCCCCTGCTGGGATGAGTACAGCTTGGTCATGGAGTCTGGTGTCTGGAAGGGATGGAAGTACTTGCAGCAGTGAGGATTCTTGGGCCATCTCCTGTGCCTGCTGACCCTGCGTGTGGAGGCACATGGCATCAGCTTTGGGGTTGGCAGAGGCTCTCAGTGGAATTGTGCCAAGATGAGGCCCAGAACAGACTCCTCCGGAGGTGGCTGGCCCCAGTGGTTGAAGCTACTGTGGCACCATCTGCGGAAGGAGCTGCTCTATCACTGCTGCCCAGCTTCCCCTCCCATGGCTGCCTTTTGCCTTTTCACAATTAAACAGCACTTTGTTTTAAAAATACTCAGACATGAGAGTGCCTGGTGAGGACTTCACCAGACCAGCTTGCTCTGGGAGAGGAGCTCTTCCCAATGGGCACTAGCATCATAAGCAGCACCCTGGGGCCCTACAGTATCCCGGCTTGTGGACCTTGTGCATGCTGCCTTACCGGGCACTGCTAGGGCTAACCAGAGGCCAAGTCATTGTCCCTCCTCCTAGGCATGAGTACAGAACTTTGTGATGCTGCTGGACAAGGAAAGTTGGGAACTGTCTGGAGTGCAAGCATGCAGGGACCTTCCTGCTTGGACAAGGAACTGCCAGTACATTCGGCTTGTAATAGTATCAGGGCCACATCTGATCCATGCAAGGGAGCTCCAGGCTAATGTTCCAAACATCGAATTCTGATGGTTGGGTAGAGTCTGGATACAGCACTCTCCCCCACCAAGCGTCTCCTACTGCATCACAACCCAGCACATCATCCTGTCTGCAGCAGATGGGTCAGGCAGGTCACTCTGACCCTCTGCAGCAGCCTCTTCCATTCCAAGCTTGTACAAAGTCCATTTAATCCATCACAGCATGACCCTTATTCCTGCCTGTTTGTGGCCCCAGTACTGCCAGGAAAGCTGTTCCTCTCAAAATGTTGATTACTCCTGCCCAGCTGCAGCACCTGCACTTATCAGGCTGGAATTGCATCCTGCATTTTCAGGATGTTTATTGTGCATTACTGCCCTGATAGGCTTGGGTTTGGAGCCATCCATCCCCAGCCACATCTCATCTGCAGAGTTAAAAAGCAGAGATGTAATTACACTACCTGGGCTGCCTCCAGTTCCGTTGGGGACACAAGGACCCCTCTAGATGTCTGTGCTGCTCTGGCAGCACCCCATGGCTAGCGATTCTTGGTAGTGGTGGGCATGGTGCAGCAAAACACCAGATGGAAGGAAGCGTAAGTAGCAACCTAGGGGTTAAGCATGCAAATGCATGGATACAAAGTCATCACATTCGAAGCTCAAAATAAGTATGTGCCACCTTTAAAAGGAAAGCAGCTCTAAAAGAAGCAAGCTCACAGTGTGAGTTCATTCCTCACAGCAAAGTGACATAGAAGATCACCTCCAGGGTAGGGCAGGGCAAGTCGTGCTCTTCCTCCTCATTATTGCTCTTTGTAATGAGATGGGACATCTGATCTCCAGCTAATGCTAAGGGACACAGCAGACCACAGTCAGTACTGATTGTACAGGCAACAAGCATCTGGAATATTTTGTGTCATTATCAGTCTCACTACTGCCTGTGGGCACAAACCCCCTCCCTCCTCCTCACTAGCATATCACAGCCAAGCAGTGCTCAGGGACCCAGGCTGAATCTCACCACAGGTTTTCATTAAGAGAGGTTGGTGGAGGGACCCATGGGTTTGCACTGGTTACAGAATCACAGAATACATTTGACTGGAAGAGATCTCCAAGATCATTCAGCCCAACCTTCAATCCAGTGCTGGTGATTCCCATACCACAGCTTGTCCTCAGACAGCATAAGCCTACTGCTAGTTGAAGCACTAGCAAAAAAAAAAAAAAAAAGACTTTTAGAGCAAATCATTGCGGCGCTGATTCAAAAGCCCAAGAGGAGCTCAACACCGCGTGAGCAGCCACTGGGGCCAGCTCCAGCAAGACCAGGCTGCCAGCACACATCCCCCACCACCAAGAGCACTTGCAAGTGAGGAAATCTTAAGCCTTCACAGCAGCCATGACCACAGAAGCTGAGTGCAGCACTAGAACTTGCACCATCCACCCTGCAACAGAGGGATTGGCCAATATTGGACATGCAGGTGCTTGGAAGACTTTGCTGAGAGCAGGCTCACAAAGAGCCAGGCTACAAAGAAAACGAAGGTGCCGGCAGTACCTGACTGCTTCCAACAACAGAGCAACATACTCACAGACACCCGCACTAAGCTAAACAGTAAAACACCCACCTAATGCCTTTATAAAGGCCACTCGGCCCCACCCCATGCGAAACGGCCCTATCACGACCCATTCTGCAGCAGAATGGCAGAGGAAGGCGGGTCTCTCCTTATGGTGTGCGCGGTTGACGCTCCCCCAATCCCTTCTAGGAGCGGCGGCTGCGCTTCCTGAGTGACGTTTCACCGTCCAATCAACACCTGCCCCCTCTTCCCGGCAAGGCTTCGCCAATGGCACCCCAATGACGCGACTTCTCTCTCCCCGCCCTGTCCTCCCACACCTCCGCCCTCCGTGGGGCCAACGGGAGGGCAGTGCCGCTGCGACGGGGCAGAGGCTTCCCTGGAAGGGGGGGGGCGGGCTGGGCCAATGAGAGCGCGGCGCGGGAGGAGCGTGGCCAGGCATTGGCGCACTGGACGCAGGTGGGTGGGGCGCGGCACGGCGGCGGCGGCGGCGGGGGGAGACAGCGGCGGGGCGCGGGCCGAAC
>VWYK01071351.1:1867-18939 GCA_013399775.1 Semnornis frantzii | reverse complement strand
TGAGCTGGCTGGGCCTCTTCCTACAGCGGCGTCTGCTCTCCGGGGTTCCGGCGGGGCGGGCTGCAGGCTCCGGTAGTGCCTGTCCCAGGACCCGGCCCCGGGGTCCTGGATAGTCGGGGTCATGGCTTGGAAAACGTAATGATGCAGGTTGGGCACAGGCCGCCTCACAGCGCTCAGCTCTGTATGAAGCCCCGGCGCTGGACACTGCCACGGTAGCTGGGAACTGCTCGTTGGCTCTTGTAGCATTTGCTCCGGGAGGGTTGAGCCCTCCCCGGGTGGCCTTGCTGCCTCTCAGTATGGAAACTACCGCCAGGCTCCCGCCGGTGGCGGCAGCCGCCAGCCTTGCCCCTTCCAGGGTCTGCTCACCCGCCTCTGGTAGAGGGGAAATGGCAGCTGTAGGAGAAGAAAGTTGACTTGAAGCTTGTGAGCTGCTGCTTCCCACACAAGGGCCGGTACCGAAACTGCAGCGGTGAGCTCCACCCCTCCGCCACCTTCACATATCGGCCTCTGGTCCGTTCAGTGCCAGGAGTTTTGCTGCGGGGCCACAGCCTCCTACTGCTCCAGAGTCAGGACTGAATCCCAGGGCCTGGGTGCAGGATGCTGCCAGCCAGCAGCAGGGCTGGCCCAAAGGTTTGGAGAGCTGTGCAGAGACACCTCGGCATAGTGTTAGAAGAGACCTGGGAAGACTGCCACACAGGAGCCTCGTGCTGCGCGGAGAGGATCTGATTCAGCTAGGTGCTGGGGAGTTCATTAGATCACACAAACTGGTGGGGAGATACAGCCCCTCCTGGCCCACGTTATGCAGCTGGCCAGAGCAAGTCATTCTGGAGCCCGAGGGGCCCACTGAAATCCAGTTAGAAGGCTTCAGAGATTAGATTTGTGGGAGCAAAGAGCAACAAAATTAAATTTACATGGGCAGAAATATTTTTGAGCTGCTTGAAAGTCAGGCTTTGTGTAGATACTTCAAGGTACAGTGCCCATGGTAGTCCATGACATTATGGTTCATAATAGCAAGGTTTGTATCAAAACCAAATCCAGACAAAACTGAACAGTGGCACTTGTGACCTCTAGACATGAGGCCCTGCTTTACACAGAGTGGGTGACCAGGAGACTGCCTTCTGTTGTGCCTTCTACAGAGTGGAGTTTTCTTGCTGATACAGAACAAGGAGGTGGACAGCTGCTGAGGTGCTTCTCAGTGCTCTTCCAGTGTCTCCTCCCTGGCAGGCATTGGGCAGCTTGGTTGCAGACAGATATGATGCACTGGCACATTCACGCTGGACAGTTTCTGGCCTGCAAGAGCCACAGGTGGCTGTGCTGCACATCTGTGGCTCTCCCACCCATGGCTAGGTGGCCACAGTGGATGCTGAGGTGAGCCATGGCAGCCTGCATGACAGGACAGAGCCACTTCGCTGGCTGAGTTTGGCAGCACCACATGCTTTGTCTTAGCTCAGCTTTTTTGGGAGCCTCCTGGTCTGCTGTGGGAGTACAGGGTTGAGATCAGCCTGGACATGCTGGGGAAGCTGCTGACAGCCATTGTAAGCTGCTGCTGTAAGATGACCATGCTCTGTATTTCCTTCAAACTCTTCTAGGAGGGTTTGGCTCAGGAAAGGTGAAAGATCCTTCTAATGTTGTACTCCTTGCCTCCAAGCAGAGGGACAACAGACCAGCTTTGAGCTGTCACCAAGGCCTGAAGTTCCCATGTGTCTGAGTGGGGGCATCCAACCCTTCACTCCATGCCCCAAATGAAGGTGCTGGGAGATTGGTATGCAGGAGACAAGTTCTCTGCTGGGCTGTTTGCTGCAGTGCTGGGAGGGTGGGGGAGAGCCATGAAGGGCACTGGAGTCTCCTTTCAAAGCAAATAAGTCAAGGAAATACAAACCGTGATCCTTATCCTCTGGGTGCTGCCTGGCACAGCTCTGCCTTTCCTTAAGTACACTAGGGGTGAAGATGGCTTATCATTCCATGCTCTCACTTAGTTGCCCCTGTCCATTTTGTTGCCACAAGCCATGGCTGACAAGTAGGTGTCTGTGCTGCTGGTTTCTTCCAGCCCTGCTTACCCTTGAGTCACTTCCTTCCTGAGTTTGTACAATCATGCAGCCCAGCTGCTGGTTAGGGGCAGATGTAGCACAGTGACCCACAGTGTGCCAGGGACTCAGACCTGGGTTTAGTCCCTGGGTGATGGCCCCATCCCACCTGCTTGTCCAGCCAAGGCTTCCTGTGGTGCGGGAAGCTGGATGCCCAGGAGCTATGTCTAGGATTTGGGGCTGAATTGCATCCACAGTGGAGGAAAGTGTTATGAAAGTGTTTCTCAAGAGCTGATAAACAATATTTGCCCACCCTGCTTTCAGAAAGCCATGCCTTTGGCCCAGCTTTTCCACTGTTTCCCAAGGGAGGTGGAAGATTGTGTGTGTGCGTTGGCACTGGGCAGGGGAAGGCAATCCCTGGAGATGGCTGACCCCAGTGATCAGGCGTATGAGTATTTCGGTATTTAGTGCTTGCTGTGATGTAAATTTTTTGGTCCATCTAGATGCTTTCCCACCCTGTCTCAGAGCACTGGGCATTTACTCCAGCAGCTGAAGTTGAAATACTATCAAGTTGGGGGATCTCGTTTTTCAGAGGCAGGCTTATCTCTAGAGAAAGGTGGGAGCGTCCCCACTTCACAGGTGGGAAATTAAAGTGATGAGCCCCAGGCAATGCAGTGAGCTGTCTGTGAAGCTAGGATTAGAGCAGGAATTCCTGTCTCCCAGCTTCATGTCCTCCCTCTGAGAGCCCCTCCCTGAAGTAAGCAGTCAGTCTGGAATGAGTAGGTGGCATGAACATCATTACTACAGCTGGAGGAGCTTCACACCTGGAGAGGTGGACTGGCCTGGAGAGGTGATTAATTATGCAGAGGTCCTGAGGACAGTCTTGGGAGCCAAGAACTCTTGTGCAGGCAGAGTAACCTGTGGCTTTAGGCACTCCTGTCCTGATTCTTCCACCTTAAATACAAGTTAACCAAGGTGTCCAAGTGTAAGATCATCATGTTCTTGGTTGGGACTTTGTTCAGCAGCTGGACTGGTAGGTCTGTCTGCTTCCTCTGGCAATCAGAGGCTCTAACACTTCTTCCACCAAACAGGAGACAGTGGTACTGCTTTGGTCTCATTTCCCTTGCCCAAGGTTGCTTGAGTAAACGGACAGAGGGTGTCTTCTTTCTCAGCTCCTGGCAAGGGCAGGCTGCAGTCAGATGTCCTCGCTTCATAACATGTGGTACCAATGTTTGTGTGGTCTGCAGGTGGTGGTGGAAACCGGAAAGGCAAGAGTAAGAAATGGCGCCAGATGCTTCAGTTCCCCCATATCAGTCTCTGTGAGGATCTTCGACAAAGCCTGGGTAAGATGTGGCAGCTAGCAGGAGCTGAGCAGAGCCAGTCGGTGAGCACGGGTGGGAGTTGTGCACCCCAAACAGTCATGTGAGGGTCAGGTCATGTATAATGGGACATGTGCCAGCCAACGCTCATCCAAGATCACCAGGAGCTTGGGATGCAGGGGAGAAACGATGGGCAGGTAAGGCACAACTGTGTGGCACTCACCAGATAATGCCTATTGATGTACCCACACACCTTCTAGACTAGGATGAGCTTCAGTAGAGATATGCCACCTTCTCTGTGGGAACAGACCTGCTCAGTGTTGCAGAGTTTTGGAGTATTGCTTTGGGTACCTTTCCGTAAACATTATCCTCTGGATACTCTGGGATTCAGCCCTGCTCTGCAGACCTTGGCTTTTAACACTAATGCAGCAGCTTTTCCTGAGCAAAACTGGGTTCCTGCTGTGTGGTTCGGATGAAGGTTGTACAGCTGGGCAGGGCTTGGTCTGTCATTTTAATACTGTACTTTGTCCTCTTCATGATTTGAACGTTGTTTGTGCAGCAGGCTTGGTCCTGAGATCATCTATAACTACTTGAAAGGAGGTTGTAAGGAGGTGGGTGTCGCTCTCTTTTCCTAAGTAACAAGTGATAGGACAAAAGGAAATGGCCTGAACTTGTGCCAGGGAAGGTTTAGACTGGACACTAGGAAAAATTTCTCTGCTAAAGGGGTTGTCAAGTGCTGGAACAGGCTGCCCAGGAAAGTGGTGAAATCACCACCCCTAGGGGTATTTAAAAGACATGTAGATGTGGCACTGAGGGACATGGTTTAGTGGTGTGCTTGACAGTGTGGGGTTCACAGTTGGACTCGATCTTAAAGGTCTTTTCCAACCTACACAATTCTATGATTCTATGATTCTAACATGAAATTGTTTAGGGACATGAAGGGTGGGAATGCTTCGCTTCCTGGGAAGGGGAAAGCTAGTTTAAGTTGTCATTGTGGATCCAGGTGCAAGCTGGAGAGTGGTACAGTGCTGGCCTTGTTTCAGAGCAGGTTTTGCTGGGCTGAGTGGTTTTAGAAAATTTCTGTAGCTCCAGTCCCTATTCTACCCTGCCTAGGTTTTCCAGTTCCTGGCATCTCCAAAGAGAGGAAGGTCTCCCTTTGAAGACACATGGGACTGTAGCACTAGCACTTAGAATAACTCAACCTTCATCATCCACATTGTAACCTCCAAGTGCACAGCAGCCCAGTTCTGCTGTTGTGCCCACTGTGCACCACCTCCCAGAGCCTGCTTCAGAGCTAAGAGTAGTCAGATGGGGACTCTGCTTTTGATTTTGCTGCAGACTGGAGCAGCTAAGCAGCGCTCCTTGCAGCTCCCATCTTGGCCATCCCAATTTTTAACTGCTCCTCTGAGAGCTTTCCCTCAGCTGATGCCTGTAATCTGCCTGCAGCTGCCCTTCCTGTGGCTGTCATGACATGTTTTCCAGCACTGAACACCACCTGTGCTGCATTGTCTTTTTGCTGGTGATGAGTGTTGGTGGTCTGTCTGTTTCTGCTGTCCCACTATCTGGGACAATGATCTTGTGAAGCTTTAGGAGGTAAATTTCCCAGTGGCTTGCTATCACCACCCATGTCCCTACTTCCCTTGGGAAGGCATGTGCAAAGTGCTTCTGACTCAGGTGGTTTCTCTGTGGAAGAGATGACCCTGTTCCTTGTACTTGGCTCACTCTTTGGCTGGAGTAGTTTGTTTTCCCCTCACAGCCTGCTAGAAAGACATTTATTTCCCACTCCAAAGGCTTGGCAGGACCATGAGCATGGTGGGCTGGTTGCCCACTGCAGAATTAAGCTCTTTGTGTGCCCTGGCTACAGGGAGCAATTTTGTGTGAGCCAGGGCAGTGGTGAGGGCAGCCAAAACCTTCTGATCTTTCTGGCAGTGAACTCTCGTCTTCCCCAGCTGAAGGGAACTCCTTCCCCTGCAGTTAGAAGGAAACTGGCCAGTGCGGTGGAGCTGGC
This sequence comes from Semnornis frantzii, assembly GCA_013399775.1. Classification (NCBI taxonomy): domain Eukaryota; kingdom Metazoa; phylum Chordata; class Aves; order Piciformes; family Ramphastidae; genus Semnornis; species Semnornis frantzii. The sequence goes on along the minus strand of VWYK01071351.1, from coordinate 13,588 downwards.
GAGGCTGCCTCCTCCCCCACCACAGCCAGTCTCTGCTCTCTCCTGCACCCTCAGGAAGCTGCAGTTTCCTCGGGAGAAACTGCTGCATGGGGAGGGGAAGGCTGGCAGTACCCAGCACCAAGGAGTGCTGGAAGATCCCTTGTGTGCTGGTAGATGGCTGTACATCTGCACCCCAGGCAACCCACAGCCCTCGGTGGGCATGGCTGTAGCAGAAATGTGTTCTGGCCCATGATCAGACAACATCTGAGTGAAAGGGGAGGGAAGAAAGTGAAAAACTGGAAGTGTACTGCATAGTCGAAGGGATTTGTGCCTGGGCTCTCAGACTTCAGAGAGGGGTGGGTGAAATCAGAGCTCCAAAGGGCTGTAGGATTTGATGTGCAGTGAGTGGCTGTCACATATTGTTGGGGAGAACTAATTACTATGTGCAGCATTAACAGAACATCTGTGGAAATGGTGCCTGCCATTATGATGTTGCTGCTTGCAGCTGGGCCTTTGGGAATATGAGTGGTTTGTAAGAGTCATTAGAGCAACTCTTGGCCTGGAAGGTCTGCCTGGAAATAAGCTCGATGCGTTCTTTGTGTGTTTGGAATAGTCACTCAATCTCAGTGGGGAGAGGATTGAGGAGAAAGCCTCCAGGCAAGCAGAAGACACAAAGGTTCCTTGCTAGAAACAAGAAGGGCAGGCTGTGCAGAGCAGCAGGTCTTTCAGGGGAGATCTTCCGTAGGTGAAGATAACAGCTCAGTCATGCCTCTTGTCTCTGCTGGGCCAACTTCATTGTCCTGGGAACCTCACTGGAGGGACCGCGAGCTAGCTGACAAGTCACAAGGTGCTCCACTGCTGCCTGTGGACTGTGCAGTGGGCTGCAGCTGCTCCTCTGAGCGTTAGCAGTGAGTGTTCTTCTCCACGTTTGCAGAGCGGGACTACTACAGCCTGTGTGAGAAGCAGCCCATTGGGCACATGCTCTTTCGGCAGTTCTGCGAGACACGACCTGAGCTGTCACGCTGTGTCAAGTTCCTGGATGCCGTGGTAAGTGCAAAGCCTGCTGGGCTCTGCCGAGGGAGATAGGGGTGTTCTTGGCTCCTTGGCCACAAGACTGGTTGGCCCTGGATGTTGCTGAAGGAAAAACCTGTGAATTGCAGTTTCTCCAAGGTGGGGCTGGGCCTTTGCTCAGGGAGCTGTTTGCTGGAGATCTGGTTTTCCAGGAAGACACAGGAAAGCTTGGGCAGAGAGTGTGGCAGCTCTGCAGCTGTTGCTCGGTAGCAAGACTCAGCTCCTGACTGAACCTGCTTCTCATGCTGTTTGCTCTCTACAGGCAGGGTACGAAGTGGCTCCAGATGAGAAGAGGAAGGAATGTGGGCAGCACCTGATTGAAAAGTACTTGAAGCCAAATGTGAGTAACAGGGCTGCGTTTGCTGCCTGCAAAGACACAGCAGTTGGACAGCTGACATCTGTTGTTATCCATGTCCTGCCATGGCAAACGTCCTGGGCAAGATAGAGAGGACAGAGCTACCCAGCACCTCACAATGAATCTTACTGCTTTTCCCACTGGCTCTAAAGCAGATGGTCACCTGTGCGCTGTTCCTGTGGACTTCTCTTTCCTGGGAGTACCCTTGGGCTCTGCTCGCTATGTCTGACCCCATCCCTTTGTCCCCAGAGTGAGGACCATGTGCCTGAAGTCCCCTCACAGCTGGTGGATGCCTGTTGTGAGAGACTGGAGCAGGAACCTTCCAAGGAGCTCTTCAAGGAATCCACTAAGTAAGTTGGAGGATTGGGGTCTGCCTTCAGGTTGCACAACAGCATGGGGTAAATGCTGCCACGAATTTGCCTTTTCCCTCACGGTTCCTTCCTCCAGGAGAATGAGGGCTGGTGCTAAGGCTGAGGCCTGAGAAGTTTTGGGATAGTGACTTGCAGAACTACAGAAAAGCAAATGCAAGGAGCTGCTGTGATCTCTGGGAGCCACTGCAGAAACCTCTGTCACTGTTCTCACTCTGCTATGGATCTGAGCTGCCATGTGGGAAGACCCCATTTCAACAAGCCTCAACATCTGGCCATGCTGTTCCCAGTCTTGTGCTTGGATCTCCTAGGCACCCACAGAGCAGACCTGACAGCTGCAGTCCTAATGCCAACGGTCCTCTCCTGCTGGCTGCAGGTGTGGCCATTGTGGTTAGGTGACAATGGCTGTTGCTGCAGGGGTCTAAGGTCACTTCCCATCACAGAAGCAGTGGCTGAGGTCTTGGCTCAGGGTGCAAAGCAGAAGCTGTTAGGCAAACCGGGCTTACCGCCTCTACCCCTCCCTGAAGAGCAGCAGGAGCACATTGCTTCATCAGGCACAGGGCTGTGGCAATGGGTTTGCTGCAGTCTTCTGGGGAGCGCTAGCTCTGTGTGTGGCAGCTGGTGCCACTGAATGCAGAGCCTCTGGGCTGGGTCCTGCCTGCTCTTGGCAAGCTCTGAAAGGGGAAGAGCCCATCCACTTCTCCTTGATGCATGTCTCCAGTCTAGACATTGTGTCTAAGGCTCTTTACTCCATTGGGTAGCCCTGGCACTGGTCTCCAAGGCAGTTAGCTCTCCCGAGCCAGATCCCCTGTGGCCTTTTGTGCTGGATATTCATCGGAAACAGAACAGCTCAGCGCCTGGTGCTGAACATTGCTAGCAGCTCTCAGCAGCTGATTGCAACCTTGAGCAGGCACTTGCCCCTGTGAGCAGAGGGACAATTGCAAAGAGTCCTATTGTCCCCCTTTGTCCCACAGGCTAGGCTTGTGCCGAGAGGCCGCAATTAGCAGTGGTCCCATGGTGCTTTGTTCACCACAGTGGTACCTCCAAGGTGCCTTCCTTCTGCATCAGGGTTAGCATGGAGTGGGCTCTCTGGGCCAGGGCTTCATGGATGATTTCAGCACTAGGATGGGTGAAGGGATGGCTCTCAGGGCTGTTCACCTCCTCTTCCATTGGACCACTAGCTTCTTCCACAGCTTTCGTCGGCTCTCAGGATCCTTGCTGGCTCTGCTCTCTCCTAGGCTTATCCACGACTACCTGAGCGTGGCTCCCTTTGCTGACTACCTCGACAGCTTGTACTTCAACCGCTTCCTGCAGTGGAAATGGCTAGAACGGTAACGCTCCCTGGCACCCTGGGGAGACCTGCACCTTGCTCACACAGGGGATGCCTGAGAAGTCCCTTGGGCGCCTTCCCATGCTGGGCCCTGGCCTTCGTCTGCTAATGTTCTCCTTGAAGACCCTTTATTAGCCCATCAGCAGACCCAGCCTAGCTTGCTTTACAGGGAAGCAGGGTCTGCTTGAACCTGGGATTTAGGGGTGAGCCACAATCTCAGGCCAGATCATGGGGCTGGTTTTGGCTTCAGCAGCTGCTCCTCCCCTGCTCCCATCTTACTCCAGTTTCCTTTCCCTCACAGGCAACCAGTGACCAAAAATACTTTCCGCCAGTATCGTGTGCTCGGCAAGGGTGGTTTTGGGGAGGTGAGTGACCACCTGTGTGCTCAGGGTACCAGACATCCACCACTGCCTGCTGCCAGATGCAGACCGAGGTTGGCTGTCAGGGTGCCACAAGCTGCTTCAGCACCTGGAGGCAAACACTGCTAACTGGGCAGTGGGGGCTCTGCACTGTGCACTGCTGTGCTCTGGCCATTGTGTGATCTGTCAGTTCTCATCTGAGATTTCCCCTCTTGCCAGGCACTGAATGTGTGGGAAGTGTTGCACAGGGTAGGTAGCAATGCCCTGTGGTGTGTCCTGCTGCCTGGGCAGAGAGCCAGGTCTCTTCTCCAAGTCTTGGCCAGAGAAACTGCGCTCCTGAAAACTGTCACTGTCAGGCTTCCCTCTGTTTCTGGAACAGCCTTCTGCCTTCTGGGGCACCAGCCATGGTGCTGCTATAGGTGGCAGGGGCACCACAGGCCTCTGTTGATTACCTGTGACATCTGGACATCCTTGTGTCCATGGTTTGACAACAGGCTTCTCACTGACCTCAGAGTGAGACAGGGACAAGGACATCTCTGTCTTGACATGTCTCTTCCTGAAAGCAGAACCTGGCCCCCAACCCTGGAAACAGCAGTGGGAGGGTACTGAGCCTCATCCCCTCTTCCAGGTTTGTGCCTGCCAAGTGCGTGCCACGGGGAAGATGTATGCCTGCAAGAAGCTGGAGAAGAAAAGGGTCAAAAAGCGGAAGGGAGAGGCCATGGCCCTGAATGAGAAACAGATCCTGGAAAAAGTGAACAGTAGGTTTGTAGTAAGTACATAGGAATTGCTCTCACTTTGCTGCAGTGGTTGATTCTTCTTCCAGCCAGCTGGCCTGGCACCTGTATGCTCCTCCTCCAGTGTGGAGAGACAGGAAGAAGTCCTGGCCATTGGGGTGGAATCCTGGTGGCTGCAAATCTCTCCCTGGGGTGAGCTGGGGTCAGGCAGGACCTTCTGCTGCCTCACAAGGTGACCTAAATGTCCCCAAGGTCAGACCCAAACACCCATCTGGTCTCACAGCCGCCTTATTAACCTCTGGGGCAGAAGAAAGCAGTGAGAACTGTCCCCTCACACAGCCAAGCAGGCGGAAGCCTAGTCCTGAGCTGTGATGAGGAGCTCTCCCTGGCCACACTGAGATATGAACAGATTCAAACCTCCCTTTTTGGGTGATTCATCTCATGCCACCCTGGGGTTACTGTTGAATGCTGTTTTCCCTTGGAGGGGAACAGTTCTAACTCACATAGTGTCCTCCCTGCCTGAGGAAAACTAGGGGTGTACTGGGACTGCTGAGCACTTCCAGGTCCTCCCTGGGTTTGCACAGTTCCACCTCTATCTCCTGCTGGCAGAGGCCCAGTTCTCCTGCCCGTGGGTGCTGCTTGGGTGACGGTGCCCCTCAGAGTGTGTGCACCTCCGTTTTCCAGCTGTGTCTTCTAACAGCCTTTCTGCCCTGAATTGCAGGTGAGCTTAGCCTATGCATATGAAACTAAAGATGCTCTCTGCCTAGTGCTGACCCTCATGAATGGAGGGGACCTCAAGTTCCATATCTACCACATGGGAGAAGCTGGCTTTGAGGAGCCCCGGGCAGCATTCTATGCTGCTGAGATCTGCTGTGGCCTCGAGGACTTGCACCAGGAGAGGATAGTGTACAGGTGCGCACTGCCTGCTCCCTGCTGGGAAACCTTGTGGAGGCTGCAGGAGCAAGAAACTCTTCCTACTTAGCCCACCTACTTCTGCCTGCTGAGGAAAATAAACTCAGGCTGAAAAGCAGCACAGAGCTGGGTGAGAGGGGATCAGGAACAGAAAGCCGATCTCACGGGAGAGACCGGAGAGCTTAGCTTGGCTTCCTCAAGCTGGTAAATGATCATAGCCAAGAACAGGATGTGATCATGCTGTGAATGCCTCGGGGCAGGCACTTGGGTGCTTAACTTCGCGGCAATGTTGACACTAGAACAAAGGAGGATAGGCTGCCCTGTTAGCTCCAGACAGAGCTGGGCAGGAGGGAGAACATTGTATGACTCTCTGATGGGGTTGGGGATAGCATAGCTGAACATGATCTGGAAAGTCCCTTCTAGTCCTGCCCTTGGACAGAGTAAGCAGAGGAATATTCTGTGCCATCTCTCTTGCACGGTCTGCTCCATAACCACAGGCTCACTGCTTCCTTGCTGAGGGTTGAAGATTGTCATAACCTGCTTCTCTGCCTGGGAGAGGAATGCTTGCAGGGGTGACTCCAGGGCAGGGAATGAGGGGAAGGTTATCTGTGTGCCTGAGGCATCCTTCTGCTGTTTATCTGTGACTTCTTGAGATGACACTGTTCCTTGTCTCCTCTGCTTCTTGTTAATCAAGTCTCTTCCTTCCTAGGGACCTGAAGCCAGAGAACATATTGCTGGATGACCACGGTGAGTGCAGGCCAACAAAAGCCCTGGGCATAGGTCTTTCCCTCTTCCTGTGCTTGAAACAGGGTTCTTGGCAGCTTCAGATGTTGTCCCCTGATCTTGTCTGGTTCATTTGCTTTCTCTTCTGTGCAGGTCACATCCGTATCTCAGACCTGGGGCTGGCTGTGCATGTGCCAGAGGGCCAAACAATCAAGGGCCGTGTGGGGACAGTTGGCTACATGGGTAAGTGGCCCTGGTTTAATCAAAAAGTGGTCTCTGACTCATATGTGTTCTCCCTGCACTCACACGACCCTCACCCATGCTCTTGTGTAGCTCCAGAGGTGGTAAAGAACGAGCGTTACACCTTCAGCCCAGACTGGTGGGCTCTGGGCTGCCTGGTGTATGAGATGATCGAGGGACAGTCGCCCTTCCAGCAGCGCAAGAAGAAGATCAAACGGGAAGAGGTGGAGCGGTTGGTGAAGGAAGTGCAGGAGGAGTACTCAGAGAAGTTCTCGCCTTGTGCCCGCTCCCTCTGCACCATGGTATGAGTCTGTGTCCTTGTCTCTTTGCTCTCACCACTCCTTTGCACAGCAAGGAGAATATCAAGCCTGGTCCTTGTAGAGATGCCAGGTTCCCTTGCTCTGGCTCTGATGCAAGAGGGTCTAAAGTGTCTTTATTCCCAGCTGCCTAGCAGGCCTGTGCTGTCCCTAGAGTCATACTACAGGAGTGTGGCTGACCTCAGGGCTGCTCCTGCCTGAAGCACTCTCCAACCCGGGGCACCGATTTCCTCTGTGTTGCAGCTTCTGTGCAAAGACCCTCTGGAGCGCCTGGGGTGCCGAGGAGCTGGGGCCAAGGAAGTGAAGGAACACCCTCTCTTCAAGCATCTCAACTTCAGGAGGCTAGAAGCAGGCATGCTGGACCCCCCGTTCAAGCCAGATGTAAGTGCCTGTCTGTACCCTGACCTCTTTAGTCTTTGTTTCTGCCAAGGGAAGCAGGAGCCCTGCAGTGGCTCACCTGAGGAATTGGCACCCATCGTCTTCCCTTGTGTTTCTTGAATCTGGCAAGGCTTGAGAGGAAAGGGCTTATGCAAGCTCTGGGCTGCAGGGAGAGTAGGACTGGCCCTGGCCACATGCCATGGTTGGTTGAAGTGGTGGCATCTTAATGGAGCCTGGCATTAGAGCCATCTTTGTGCTGTTTAGCCCCAGGCCATCTACTGCAAGGATGTTCTGGACATCGAACAGTTCTCCACAGTGAAAGGGGTGGAGCTGGAGCCCACAGACAATGACTTCTACCAGAAGTTTGCTACTGGGAGCGTGTCCATTCCTTGGCAGAATGAGGTGAGTTTGCAGGACAGGTGTTTGCTCCTGTTTGTGCCCACCTCATGGTGGGCAGTGTCCTACAGGGTTTGTGCTGTCCCTGGCACACTTGCACTGGTCTGATCCCCTGGTGCTTTGTGTGGCAGTTGCTGCAGCCATCTTTGTCCTTTTCCAGATGATCGAGACGGAGTGTTTTAAGGAGCTGAATGTCTTTAGCACAGATGGCACAGTGCCCCCAGACTTAGACTGGAAAGGGCAGCCTTCTCCACAGCCCAAGAAAGGGTTGCTTCAGCGCTTATTCAGCAGACAGGTAGGAGTGCTCAGTGTGGTTTTTTTCCCCAACAAGTTCTCCAGCAATGCCAAGCTCGTTCCTGTCTGTGCCAGCCAGATCTGACAGGGAGGTGGGCATGACAGGACAGCAGGCAAAGTCTTCGCCCTGTCATCAATGGCCAGACCCCGGGGCTCTCAGGAGGATGCATACAACGCTGCAGAGAGCCAGCCCTTACCTGGCTGGCACGCCTCACACTGCTAAAGTTGAGGGGGTTGTTCTGACTGTAGTCACACAGGGAAAGGGGTATTGAAGGCACTAAAATAGCAAGTCTGCTCCTTTCCCACATGAATAACACCATCCCTGAAGAAGACCTTGCTCTTGGAATCAGCTCCTGGGGTCCCCAGAGCATTTCTGCCAGACCTTGAACAGGCAGAGAGAACGGTGCTTTCAAGGGATGAGGAGAAGAGAAATCTTGCAGCTGCCGCAGGCTTGCTCGCCTGCCCGTCTCCTCTGCCCAGAACAATCTCCGCCTTCTTTTTTAGGACTGGCAAAGTTTAGGCTACTGCCTCTCAACAGCTGCCTGCAGCTGTGGGACTTGAGCTTGGTTGGCTCAGGACCCACTCTCAGCCACCCAGTGCTGACTCCTGATTCCCTGATGAGCTTCTAGTTGTGCATTCCTGTGCAAGGGGCTGCCCCAGTCAGAGCTACCTCTGGGCTGGGATGTTCAGCCCTTGTTAGACAGGAAGGACCTGTCAGAGGATGAACAGCTGCCTGTAGCAGGGGCTGAGCTGTGATTTGCCACGTGTTTTCTCTTTCCAGAGGTGAGCAGTCTCCCCAGCTGCTCTGCTCAGGGAAATACCTGGTGGCCCGTGGACGTGGCAAGATCTGGGAAAGAGGAGTGTTGTCCTTCAGTGCCTATCCCCTTATCTCAGCAGAGCACAAGCTGCTTCTTGTTCTAACTGCCCCCTGAGCCACTAATACTGCTTCTGTGCTCTTGCTGCCTCTGTCGAGGAGGTCTTCCTCTCAGCTTGAGCCAAAGCTGCCCCTGCACCACCACTGTTGGGAGCTGTGCTCCCAGGGGCTGTGGGAAGTTTCCTTCACTCTTCTCTTTGGATGTCCAGGACACACTGAAGGGTTGAGAATCCATGAAGGGTTTAACATTACTCTGTGCTCAGACTCCCATTCCAGCAAAAAAGGGCTTCAGCTGCGTCTGCAACTATCTGAGCCCGCAGCAGAGCAGATCATGTGTGCTGGCACTGAGCTGTCTCCCTGGGTGGCTTTAGTCCGCAGAGCCCATCTTCATCCCAGCTTCTGACCTAGTCAGTTGTGTGCTCACCATTCTGCCTGCCAGGAGCTGAACCCCCAGATACAGCTTGACTGTCTCTGCAGACTTGGGACCCCCTCCAGCCTCCTTGCCTCCATGTGGCTCTTCAACATGCAGGCTGAGGGGCCCAGCTCTTCCATGTCAGAGGGCAGCTGCAGGCTGGGTTGTGTGACCATGCTCACCGTCTGCTTGCTGTGCTTCTCTCTTCCTCCTCCCTCTCCTTGCCTTTCTGACTTCAGGACTGTTGTGGAAACTGCAGTGACAGCGAGGAAGAGCCCACTCGGCTGTAGAGCACAGCTTGTTCTCCAGCCCTTGGGACCCCCTTGCCTCTCCAGGTGCCCCGCAGAACAGCCTAGCCTGTGAAGGACAAGGTAGCAACGGCCCCACAAGGTGGATTTGTTTACAGCTCTACACGTCCATATTTGAAGACTGTGAGGATGGCTCCAGGGCTGGTGGCAGCACATGGCTTGGGCCGAGGCGCCTCTGACTGCAGGCAAACCCTCATCCCCAAAACAGACCTGGGCACTTCTGAATTTGCCACTTGGAATTGTGCTGCTGCAGTCTGCTGGCTGTTGCTACCCTCCTGACCCCAGAGTGGGAGGGAAGAATTGCACTGGCGTGGGCTGAGGCCAAACTGGAGCAGCTCTGCTGACACATTCCACGGTGCCAAAGTGGCACTGCAGGTGTGGTGTATATTTATATATGTTGGTCTGTACATATCACATGTCAGTTTTTAATCTATAGGGTGGGGCCTGCACTGCCCCCACCCTGTCACAGACACAAATGTCCTCCTATGGGGAGTGTGACTGTCCCAGTTTTGTACCAGGGAGTCCTGGGCAGAGGCCTTCTGTGCCTTGAGGTGCCTAAAGCATCTTTTCTCCCTGAGGAGTCCTCTGCTCAGCTCCCAGGCACAGGAAACTGCTGTTCCAAAGTGTCTGTTATTGCATCCTGGCTGCAGGGCGTCAGTGCCTCGTCTTTGCTTCCCTGTCTGCCCGAGCCTGCTTCCTTCTGCCTCATCTCACACATGCTGCCATCTCTGGGAAACCAATCCTGGCCCCCCTCTCTAGACCAGTAGCAGGCAGCCTGTGGCCCAGCAAGACACGACTGTGCCCACAGCATCTGCTCAGAAGCTACCTACTTCTGGGTCCAAAGGGTTAGTCTGATCCCTGGCATGATGAAGGATGGTCCCAGCTCAGTTCCACCAGCTCTGAACCAGCCATCCGTTTGTGCTAGAGGTGCCCAGGCCCTGATGTTGGAGGAGCAGACACATAAGAGACCCTGCTTTCAGGGAGCAAAGCTGTGGTAAAGAGAATGCCTCTTCCTAGGGTCACACTGTGAGCTGTGGCCCAAGAGTGAACAGGGCTGGGACTAGCCAGCCTGCCATACTGGTGTTGTGTGCATCCTCAAGGATCCTGGGGAGCCAGCACAGCTCTTGTGCCTGAGGGCAAGGCAGGAGTTGGAGGGGCTGGAGAGCCCAGCGTGTCGCTCTGGGGAGCAGTGTGGGGCTCATGCCACCTTCTTGTCCTGTCTCCTTTTGTGCACACTCATGCCAACTGTATCTGTTCTCCGTCTCTTCTTTGTGTATGTGCACATGCGTGCACGTGTGTGCAGCATGCTGCCTTGTGCTCATTCTGAGCCAGGCCCCCCAGGGGGCCCAAGCACCTGCTTGGACCTGTGGTATCATTTGCTTGCCTTGCACTAAAGTTTGAGAGTATTTAAGTTTTTAACCTTTTGTTAAGTGTAAGATTGGCTGTGCCTTATATTGTCATTGTGTCAAGGGTGGCCCACACCAGGTCGTACAGGGTTGGTGGCTGTAAGACAGGAGAAGAGACACCCCCATTCCTGGGCTGCCGTGGGCTCTCTTGGTGCCCCTGTCTTGCAGGGAAGGGCTGGGACCAAGCCCTGGGAATCTCAGGTAGCCTTCAATGGCTTCGCCTGGGTGGTTTGGGTCAGTGCAGGGGCATGATGGGTACAAGGCCTTGTACCATTTGGGTGCTCATCTGTCCTTGGCACAGCCTCTCTTGGCTGTCATGAGTGTGCTGTGGTACTGAGGGCAAGGTCCTGCTCCCCAGGCATTAGGCATTACTGCTTGGGGAAAATGTGAAAAGGGAGACCTTGTGCTAGCGCAGACCTCTGCCCCCTTCACCTGAGGGACAGCCTCTGGAAGCAGACACAGGATTTGAGCAAGGTTAAGATCATGACACATGCCACGGGGAAGCATGCAAAGAGAGGGAGGCTGGTCAGAATGGGTGCAGGGTGGGGTTGGGGTCCAGGGCCGGCAGCAGCATTCTGTGCAGCGCTCGGGGGGGGGCTGCACACAGCTGCACAGGGATGAGAATAGCAAGTGCGGCTGGGTAGCTAGGGAACAGTTGCTATGGGAGCAGGCTAAGGAGTTCTCACACTTGGAGGGGGCATTTTGGGGTAAAATCCAGGAATTTTCTGCAGCCGTGAAAGGAAAGAAGGCAGGCAGGGCGGGAGGATGGGGATTGCTGGTCCCATCACCATACCTTTCCATCACTGCCTGGGGTGTGGCACCCCAGCACTGAGGTCCGGAGGTCACCAGCATGTTGATGTCTTTCACACAGTCACTGTGGCTCTTGTGGGTAGGGCTGAGGTTTGGGCAGGCCGTGGCTAGGCATGGAAGGGGACCCTGCCTGTCCCCAGGTTCCTGCAGTCCAGTGGTGTCCCAGCCCTGGCATTTAGAGTGTGCCTTGTCCCTATTCTTGTCCTTGCTGGGAGGGGTCAGTGAGTGGGTGAGGAGTTGCTGGTGTACAACTGGAACTGGTGGGTCTGGGCCTCGTGGATACAGTGAGCCCTAGATGAGTTCTGGGTGAGTCCTGGGCATCTTGAATGCTGCTCTGAGCTGCGGGGCTGTGGCGGCAGCCCTGGCACACGATTTTCAGGGGTGAAGGATGCGCTCAGCTGTTGCCTGGGCAACGGCTCCTCCTCCAGCCCACCATGTGGCTCGGGAAGCGCTCC
>VWYK01071349.1:0-15767 GCA_013399775.1 Semnornis frantzii | reverse complement strand
GGAGCAGGGTCACCTATACCAGAATTTATGTGAATTTACTCACCATTCTCTTAGGAATACACACATGCTTAAAAAAGCACAGCAAAATTATCACCTCAACAGTAATTTTGATTTAGCTAACACAAAAGAACAGTGAAGAGGACCTGCCTTCATATTATGCTGCTTTATGGCCTTCCTACTGCATCACTAGAGCTTCAGCCTTGACCTAAGACAATGTGTGGCTTATTTGCTCAGAGAGATCATCCCTTCTCCAGAAAGGAAAATGGTGTACTCTTGGAATTGAGTTTAGCCATCCATCTCAATGAGTGAGCTGCACTCAGAAAGCCCTGCACTTAGAAATGACAGGGATGAGCCTGCAGAAGGAAAGCCAAAGAAAGGCTGAAATTCCTCAGTGGATTTTGCTGAGTGCACGCTGAAGTTCAGGACATTATTGCATGGAATGGAGTCTGAAGAGCTGAGGGATTGGTTTAGCAAGGCAGATGTGTCACACTCACTAGTGATGCTCTCCGAGAACGTCGACTCATGGGCTGGTCAAAGGGGGGGCTGTTGATCTGCAGCTTTTCCAGATAGCCATCAGGTATCCTGATATCAGCAGGCAGGGACAAGCGCTTGTTCAAATCCTGCAGGAGACAATGGTAGAAAGAGAAGAGTCAAGCACAGTTCAGGGCTTCCTAAAACATCTTAACACCTGCAGCATTGCTGGTTTAAGCCTGAGGAGGGGAGATTTAGACTGGAGATTAGAAATTCTTTCCAGTGAGAGTGGTGAGACACTGGAACAGGTTGCTCAGGGAGGTTGTGGATGCCCCCTCCCTGGAGGTGTTCAAGGTCAGGTTAGATGAGGCTTTGAGCAACCTGGGCTAGTGGGAGGTGTCTCTGCTCATGGCAGGGGGGTTGGAACTGGATGATCTCAAAGGTCCATTCCCTACCTAAACCATTCTATGAATCCGCAAACCACCAGAGAGATGAAAAGGCAACACATCCAGAGTCACAAAAATGGGAAGTAACTTCCAAACCAACAGGAGCTATTTCTTGGTTACAGGAGCGTATCAAGGTAAATCACACTCACTATCAAACTATACAATCTCCCACAGACTCTACCCTGAAATCAGGATATCTCTGTCACACTTTCCAACAGAGGAAGGAAATTCCAGATTTCTGCTTGTGGACCTCAGATTTAATCATGGAACCACAGAAATATCCAGGTTGGCAAAGTCCCTCAGGATCAGCAAGTCCAACCTAGAACCCTACTCTACAAGATTCACCTTAAACCATAGCCCTAAGCACCACATCCAAACCACCCTTAAACACAGCCAGGCTGGGTGACTCTGCCACCTCCCTGGGCAGCTCATTCCAGTCCCTGACCACTCTGTCCATGAAAAACTTTTTCCTACTGTCCAATCTAAACCTTCCCAGTCTCAGCTTGAGGCCATTCCCCCTTGTTGTGTCTCTAATTACCTGTGAGAAAAGCCCAGCAGCAGCCTCTCCACAATGTCCCTTCAGATAGTAACAGAGTGCAATAAGGTCTCCCCTCAGCCTCCGAACTAACCATACCTGACTCCTTCAGTCACTCCTCATCAGATTTATTCTTCAGGCCCTTCCCCAGTCTCCCTGACCTCCTCTGGACCCACTCCAGCACCTCCACATGTCTCTTGTACTTTGGTGCCCAAAACTGAACACGATACTTGAGGCCTCACTGTGGCCTCACCAAAGGTGAGCACAGGGGGGACAATCAATACTGACCTGAGGGCTGTAAGCTCTTCTTGATGTTACCCTATTCTGTCTTACCTACCAAACCTCCAGCTCTGCATTCTGGGCATCCCGAGTTAACCTCAAGGCTGGTAGCTACATTGGGTTCCCTCAGGCATGGCCATATGTTTCTACTTGTGTCTTTTGCAGCAGCAGCTTTGAACTATTTCAGCGTGCTAAATCATCAAGAAACTATCTTAGGCGAAGTGCACAGCTTCCTGCCAGCTTTGTGCTCCAAACAGGTTCAGTGTAAGGTCAGACAAGCTCACAGCCTGAACAGAGGGCAAGAGAGGCAGCAGAGCAAGCCTGGGAAGGCAGCAGCTAAATTGGCTTAGTCTGCTAAAGAACTGGATCATCAGATTTTTCAGGACCTGAGATCTTGGTTGGACAGCTTGCTAAGCTTTCAGTGGTGAGAATGTATTTGAATCTTGGACATGCATAATCTGTGCACATGCCTGCAGCAGTATCAGAGCAATAAAAAAAAAAAAAAAAAGAGTTTAAAACATGTATTAAAAAAAATAATGGAATCTGGTTATTAGCTGGATTTCAGGTGGGACTGAAGTCCTAATATAGACTGCCCAGATAACCCATCCACATATGGCCACTGGATACAGGCAGAAGGGTTTGGAGAGATGCCAGCAAAGCTTTAACTTCTGGCAGCTGACCCTCCTGTTTTCCTTTCACTTCTCACACCTCCTTGGCTGCAGAGCACAAAACTCTGTTAGTCTGCTGCCCAATGTCAGCTTCTTTGCCTAGCTGGAAAAATCAGTGTCTGTATTTCTGATTTTGTACAGAACTTTGAAATTGTCTTTGAACAAAAGAAGGGCTGCTCAGATAATGACAGCTTTGGCTAACAGTTTGAAGTTCAATTAGAAGAAAACAAAAAGATGCCTCTGTTTTGGCAGCTTCCAATTTCTTTCCTAATTTTCGGCTTGGGTGTTTCAGATTTTTCCCCAAAATTGGCAATTTTAAAACTGCCTGAGTGGTTTTCAGGAGAGTGGAGGAATTAGCTAATTATAATGGGAGCCAGCAGCGATCCCTACAGTAAAGCATGATTTGGCTGTGTTGCACTGTTAGCCAAGTCAAGACTTCTTGTTTAAAACCACATGTTGAAATTGTTACCTAACAGTCAGAAGCCTTTTACGACACAAATATTTGAAAGGTTATATGAAGTCACATACACAAAATCTTCTTTTTGTTATAATCATCCCTTATCTAACTGCCAAAAATAGGCAAAATTAATAAAGTTGTTTAGACTGCACATTCAAATACCTGAAAGACAGAAATGATTGCATTTTGTTTGCCTGTACCACCTTAACTCCCCCTTGGTCTTGCAATAATTGAAGCAACCACCTCTGGGAAAAAGAAAGGAATCATAATTAACTGCTCAACAGCAACATGAAAAGGGACTCATTGAATGTGCATGAGAGGAATAAACACATTTCCTAGTGGCTAAATAGAACGATTGGAAGCTAAAATTACATGAGTTTGACACAGTTGAAAACCCCAGTTAATTTAAGTGAGATTAAGTAAAAGAGCAAGAACCCTACTACAGAATTGCAGAGTGTTAGGGATTGGAAGGGACACAAAAACCCCATCTAGTCCAGCACCCCTGCTAGAGCAGCACCACACCAACCAATTCTGAGCCTTGAGCGTTCAAGGCTGAGCAGGCTGTTGATACTTAGGTAACCTGTTCAGCTGATGGCAACAGACTTATTCATAGATGCACAGAATAGTTTGGGACAGAAGGGACCTTGAAAATCATCTAGTTCCTACCCCCCTACCACTGACAGCAACACCTTTCACTAGACCAGACTGCTCAAGGCCTCATGAAGCCAGGCCTTGAACATCTCCAGAGAGGGAGCATCTGTGACCTCCCTGGGCAACCTGTTCCAGTGCCTCACTACTTTCACTGTAAAGACTTTCTCCTCTGTGGGCGATCAGCCAAGCCTGCACCTGGCTGCACACTCACTCCTTCCTCCCGTGGGATGCGGACAAGATGGAAGGATAATAGCGAGGAGACTTGTGGGTGGAGGTAATGACAGTTTAATAGAGAAAGTGAAAGCTGTGTGCCCAAGCAGAGTGGAAAAGGGAATTGATTAATTGGCAGGTAGCCACTTAGCTGCTCGCTGGAAAGCCAGACCTCAGTGTGCCCAGTAGTGGCTTGAGAAGTGCAAGCTGAATGCCATAGCCACAAATGTCCCTTTCCCCTTCCTCTCAGCTTTGATTGATGAACACTACATTAGATGGTCCAGACTAGCCCTTTGGCCAGTTCAGAGTGGCTGCTGAGCCTGGGGGAAAGCCTTCATGGAGTGACTGGCATAACAACCCCAGGCTACGTATGCTGTTAGATGCATCTCTGCTTCCTCACACTGCTGTGCCATCCCAAAGTCACCTTATCATAGAATGGTTTGGGTCTGAAAGAGACCTTAGAGACCACCTAGTTCCAATCCCTCTGCCACAGGCAGGGACACTGTGCTGGTTTGAGCTAACTGGAATATTTTAATAGAGAAAATTATACTACAGGCTGTGAAGGAAAACAATGGTGATGTCTACTTCACTCATAGGCTTGCTGAGATGTTTACAAAAAGATAAGAGAGTGTCTCGAGTGGGCAGTCTGTGTCACGGGGTATAGTTTTTCGGGCTAGCAGCTCTGGCTCCTCCTCTCTGCGGAACCACTTTTTAACCACTTTTCTTCTAATCCTCCCCAGCCGATCCTCCTTGCGCGTAAGGCAAACCTTGGGGTAAGGTGTGGGGGTGGGGAGAAGGTGGAAGGGTGGGTGGGAGCCCCTCCTGGGGTCTCTGATTTCTGGGAGGGGAGTTGTGTTTCTGTATTACCTTTACCTTGTATATTTCTGTAAATATTCCTGTACATAGTGTATATATCTGCTTGTACATTGTGCTGAGCTGTAAATAGAGCTTCATCTCTTAACTTCCGGCCCGGATGAGTTCTAGTCTGGGTCATTTTACAAGTGTGGGGGGTGGGGAACTCCCAAACCATCACAGACACCTTCCACTTGGCCAGGTTGCTCAAAGCTCCATGCAGCCTGGCCCTGAACACCTCCAGGGAGGAGGCATCCACAGCCTCCCTGGACAACCTGTTCCAGTGTCTCACCACTCTCACCGTAAAGAATCTCTTTCTGGAAATCTTGCTATTGCTGCTGCAGCAGTAGCAAACCCACTCTTCTGAACCCTATGGCTTACTGTTGCTTTGGCATGATGCCTGGCTGGAGTGTAAGCACCAGTAGGAAACTGCCTTTTTTAAAAGCATTTCTAATTCTCTTAAGTCTCCGTGGAATTCTGTGAAACAATGAAAAAGACATTTTCTGGACGGAGGACTTTGTTCCGCTAATTCCAGTGACCAACTGAATCTAATGATGTCTTAGCAGTTCTCAGGAAAAAAAAAACAAACAAACCACCAGCAAAAAGTAAAAAAAGAAAGCCACCTTAAATGAAGGAAAATGACTAAATCCAAGAAATCTTTTGTAATGGTAATTATTAGCAGGCTGTTAAAAATGCAGGCTGGTACAAGAGCCTGTTAAAATGTTGTTTAAAGAAGCAATAAGGAAGCATGGAAAATGAATGGCAGGTTTGATAATTTTCCCTATGCACTTCAATTCTTGATATTTAAGATTCTGAGCCTGTCAGCACTACGGGCTAAATGCCCATTTTTAACACCAATGCATTCTTTGATAAATCTTTTAAGGTTTTGCTTATTTTATTTAAAGACAAATAAGAGTAACTGATAGCAAAATAACTGTTAAATCAGGGTAAGTCCCTCTCTTTTTTAACCAGAGCAGGTGTCTAAGTGTACCCTAAACTATGCAGAGGGAATCTGGGTGCATTCCTTGGGGATTCTTAACAACCAATGGTTTACTGGAATGTCAAACCTTAGCTTCCAGGGCACAAAGTACTTCAGGCAAAACAAATATCTTTTAGAAAATTAAAATCCTGATTTTTTTTTTCTATGTCACTTAAGATTTATTTTTCTGGTAACTTAAATACACGAAAAAGCCTTTGTCAATTCATAACGTTTTCTAGTTTGAGTCTTTTATGGTTATCTTCAGGGCCAGCCTGCAAGAAAAATCTATCAGTGTTCAGCAAACACAGTGCTGTTAAGTGCTGAAATGCCTACATTTCACCCTATGTTGCTAATGAGCTGGTTTTTGATCCAGATTCAGAGTATCTTCTGAAGAGCATATTCAGGTACCATTTGCTTTGCCAGGGTTACTAGAATGCTTGTGGCATTTTCCCTCTCCTCCTACAACTTAAAAGCACATTTTCTACCCTGATGTGCAATGTTTATTCTCACTCTTGCTTTAATATTGGTTTTACTGGCAGAGAAATGTACACTCTTTCTAGAATTTGTCTGAAATGAGAATCACATTTGTCTTACTCTGCCTGATGCCAAATAAAACTTGTACAAACTTGGGATGCTAAGGCCACTTGGTTTTCTGTGCAGGTAACAAGCCCAACACTTGCTCACGTCTAATGCTAAAACATGTCCCTCAGCACCACATCTCTGCCTCTTTAAAACACCTCCAGAGATGGGGATTCAACCACCTCCCTGGGGAGCCTGTCCAAGTGGCTGAGAATCCCTTCAGGGAGGAGGTTTCTTCTTTGGAGCCTTTCTTTTGTCTGCCTAGCAGCCAACCATATTGCTGTAACTTGATGTGGATGTTCTGTCAACCATCAACTACTTACATGTGGATATGAGAAACAGAGGCAGGTCTTTCAACCTAAATCCTGAAGGTCCTGTGAGTTCACAGATTCATAGAATGGTTTCAATTGGAAGGGGCCTTGAAGATCATCTAATTGCAACCCAGTAAACCCTTCAGTAAATGTCACCAAATTGAAATAAAGATGATTCGAACTCAGGATATACAACATTTGAACTCTACATGCTAAAACTGCCCTTAAAAGAAGCAATATGAAATTCTTATGCTTTGTAGTCTGCCTTCTAATGACAATAAACATTAATCTTTTTCACCAAATAGAAAAACAATAATCAAAAATTTAAAATCTGAGAAGAAAATTGCCTCAGGGAAGGATGTTTTGAGGTCTTCCTGAGTCCAATTCTCACCACACTACAAAGAGCAGAAAATCTGAGACCACTTTTATTTTTATCCTTTAACAAACGTGCCAATTTGCAGACTGTTGCTTTCTTGCTGCAGTAGCAACAATAAGTCTTTTGCAAATCTATTGGGCAACAAATGCCATTGATCTTTCAACTGCTAGGCTGTTCCAGGCTGCTACTTCACTCACAATTACAGCAAGAGAAGAAAGATTTGGGCCACTGCCAGTGAAGCAGTAGGAGGCAAGAAAAAGGGCAATCCTATAGTACCAAATGACTCATTACAAAAACTGCAAGGGAAAACCATGGTAGCATCCTCCTTAGTGCACTATTCCTTGACTGTTTCATTTAGCTAATCTAAGAGCCAGCTACCTCCTAATCGTTTATTTCACTGTCTGTAGCCAGGCATAGCCTTTAGGAGAATGGGCTCTAAGCAGTGATGTGGCCAACTGGCCAAACCCAAGATTAATTATGTCCCCTTCCTGGAGGTGTTCAAGGCCAGGATGGATGAGGCCTTGGGCAGCCTGGGTTAGTAGAAGGTGTCCCTGCCCATGGCACAGGGGTTAAGATTGCTTCCAAAGCATTTTATGAATCTGCTGATGCAACTTCAAGAAGGAAGATGGCTCTGCCAGAAGCAGATAATCAGTACATGACACAAACTACATTATCAAGCTGCATACATTATATATCAATCCTTACTGCTTTGGTTCTTCTGTTTATTGCTGTCACATCTCCAGATCAACCATTATTTAAGGTATGTACTCATTATATGGCAGCAGACCACAAGTTCTTTGCCTCTCCCTGAAATTTCATCTTCTCTTTTTAAAGTTACTGGATCAGATCAATAAAATTTTGCTCCAGCCTTGCTGTGACAAAGAATTGTTATTCCAAGTCTGCAGACAGTCTGACAGCCCAAACAATTCACTGCAGATCAAACAAAATCTCTTTGCTCTTAGCCTTCTCACCAATTTCAGCCAGCACCAGTGAGACGTGTCAGCTGCAACCACAAGCTGTTCACTATCAAGTCACAGTGCTTTTGTTCGCTGGGGAATGCTTAATGCGACCTCAAATCAGTATCACACAACCCTCTATGCAACACAGCTCAACTTCATGATGTGGTCATTATAAAACCCTTAAATCCACTTTTTATAGCATTCTTGTGTATTTTATATAAAGGTGTGGATTATGTGCAAAACCAAAATTAACTGGAACAAGATTTGCTTATGCCGATGAGAAGCCAAGCGCTCTGATGTGCACGTGCTCAGTGCACCATTTCAGTATCAAACAGCATGTGAAGGGTTTGCCTTATCAAATTTCAGTGCATTTTTGTCAAATGACAGTACTCCTGAAGCCAACTGGATCCCCTACAGAATTATGCCATAGAACAAGACTGTTAAGAGGCAGAAGCAAATAGAAAACAACAACAACCACCACCAAACCTAAGATCAGAGAATATATTCATAGAAATTCTGTTTGGTTAAAGCCCTGTAGACCTCTGAGGTCTTAAAGCCAAACACCAGCATGCACAGTCAGCAAAAGAAGCCTACAGCATCCTTGCAGAATGCTTTTTTAAAACCTCTATAAATAAGCCTCAATTACTGTAACCAAAAAGACTTTTAACAGCTGGGCTGAACTATCTGCACTAGTTTTCCTTAATAAACCTATCATTGTTCCCCCAAACAACTGACAGGTCTAACTAGTCTCACTGTGATTAAACAAAGTGCATCTTCCTCTGCCACTGCACAACTCTTCTGGTAGGTGACCATATGCTTAGATCCACAGAAGAGACTATCAGGAAAAGCTATGCATTTTCAGCAGGTGCAGAGGAGGAAAGAAAACAAAATTCGGTAAATAAAGCAGCAAGAGCTCTGCAGCTGCCAAGCCAAGCACAGAAGGAAGAACCTTTGCACTATGTACTGATGTCTGGTTGGGCATCCAAGGAAACCTCTTGAGTGGCAGGAGTTGTAGAGCTGAATGCTCAGGCTTTCTTTGATACAGTGCTTCCTGTCTTCAAACCTGAGAGGAGAAAATACTGTACTGATCAAATCCTAGGCCAGCAGTGCCATGCGCTCTGCTGCCCAAGAGTGTGAGCAACTGAACGGAGCCGAGAGTGCTATATTTGCACATGTGAACAGGAATCTACCAACCATATTCTCTGCTGAAGCCTATGCAGAGAAAAATCTTTGCAGTCCATCAGCTGAAGCATCAATTTTGTGGAGCTTTCTCTCAAGAAGGTACACTTGCCCAGGTGGACCAACAGCAGATCAAATAGCTAGGGCTGTGTCCAGACTCTCAAACCAGTCACACCCCTGGCAAATGTGCAGCTCATCAACTCCTTATTTCTCATCTACTCTTTCCTTTGGAAGGTGACCAGCACAACACACAAATGACTACAGGACAACTCCATGGCTTTTGTATTTCCTTCTGTTCAGCTAAAAGCAGGAACCCTGCAGCTAATGCTCCACGGAGAGGATGATACCCTGTGGCAGTGTGGTAGGAGCAGCCTGATCTGGAACAGGCTCCCATCACTAATGTGACAGTCAGATGGATAAGAACTGTTTCTCAGGATAAAATATCTGGGAAACAGGCTGGTGAACAGTGGGTTATGGCCCTCTGCCAGCTCACATGTGAAGACAGCTTACAGACCTTGGACTTCTGGGAAAGGGAAACAGATGTTTCAATTTGCACAGGCTCTATCTCCCTATTTTTTATCCACCAGAGTTCTTAATGAAGCATTCATTATCTAGTGCATGGCACAGGGCCCCCAGTGAACACTTATGGCTTGAAACATGAATTTATATTAATGCATTACTGCCCGCGCCGCCTTCTCCAGCAAATCAAAGTCAAAATGCTTTAAGCTGTAACCCCATGATTTGTAGAAGTGTTTCTCATTACATGATTAAAGCACTACACTTAAAATACAGGCACACACGTATTTATTCTTAGGCTCTCTTGCTTCTGATGCTTGAAAGAAGAAAATTACTCCATGCATCTATTTTGATAAACAGTCTCACTGATTTACTAAGGAATCATTAATATTAGCATGTGATTAGCAGGCATTTTAATTAAAACCTAAGAGCCGTTTGAAGGCAGATTCCTCACACAATAGATGCTCACACCTACTGTCAGCATGGCTTCTGAATGAGGGGAAGGAAGGAGGAGGAATTGCAGGGCAGGATTTGCCTCCCATGCTGATCTAAATTTTATGTCACTCGGGGGGATGACAGATTGAAAGCTGCTGTCTCCGTGGCTGCTGGTGTGGATGGAAAATGTTCACCCCAGCAAATATTTCACTGCAGAGCAGGATGCCTTCTCATTGCAGCATCACTGTTTCCTATCTAAACCACTTCTAATTTAGGTTACATTGCAGAATGATGATTTCCTATATAAATCAGGTCAACTTCAGGCTGTGAAACTGCAGATTTTTATTGCTGGGGAGATACTGCTACAAACACATTTTCTAGTTGCATCTCCTTTGTCTGTTTTGGATTTTTCTATCTTCCAATACATCCCTATATGAAACTTTTAGAAAGGTAAGTTTTCTTTCACATACTTTGGACAAAAGAATCTGTATGGTCTTCTACAACGAGGGCTGGAGCAGCTCTCCTATGAGGACAGGCTGAGAGAGTTGGGGTTCTGCAGCCTGGAGAAGAGAAGGCTTCCAGGAGACCTTAGAGTAGCCTTGCAGTATCTGAAGGGGCCCTACAGTAAGGCTGGGGAGGGACTATTTACAAGGTCTTGTAATGACAGGACTAGGGGCAATGGGTTTAAACTGGCAGAGGGAAGATTTAGACTGGATGTCAGGAGGAAGTTCTCTCCAGTGAGGGTGGTGAGACACTGGCACAGGTTGCCCAGGGAGGTTGTGGCTGCTCCCTCCCTGGAGGGGGTCAAAGCCAAGATGGACGAGGCCTTGAGTAACCTGTACTAGTGGGAGGGGTCTCTGCCTATGGCAGGGGTTGGAACTAGATGATCCTTGAGGTCCCTTCCAACCTTACTGTTCTATGGTTCTGTGATTCGTTTCTAGCCTTGAATTATTTAATGATTACAGAGAAACCATCTTTATTGTGAAGTTCTTTACAATGAGAGTGGTATAATACTGGAATGGGTTGCCCAGGGATGTGGTTGACATTGAAACATTCAAGAACAGACTGGATGTGGCCCTGGGCAGCCTGATCTAGTTGGAGGTGTCCTTGCTGACTGCAGAGGGGTCGGACAGGATGATCTTTGAGGGTCTCTTCCAACCCAATGCAATTTACTGCAGTGGGGAAGGATGCTAAGAATAAAAATGTGTATTCATACATACAAAATATTTCAGGAATATTAATATTCAATATTGGGAATTAGCACTTTGATTACAGTTTTCAGCAAGCATTTAAAAAAAGTGGGCTGCTGATTTTGAGAATTTCAGAGGGAGTTCAAGCTGAGCACGAAAATGTTGGTTATGCAGACAAAGTGCTTACAAGTAAGGACTGTTTCAAGGTTTTGGCTTTACCTTCAAAACAAATCAGATCTTCTGTCAACTCAGCAGAGAGAAACAAACGGATACAGTCAAGAAAATATGTACAAAAATATTACAAATACCATGAATGCTGGCCAAACAAAAAAGGACAGTCAGTGTGACAGGCACATTCATCTTAATGACAAATATTGCTTTATTGAATGTATCCAACTCTATTTAATCAAACACATTCTACAGTGATTCCAGGTGTGACTAATGATTTCAGCAGACTACAGCACAAACATCCTATTACACACACACACAGACACACACTAATTTACTCCAACCTGTATCTACAGCATACAGTTATAACTCATCCTAAATGACTATAAAGGGAATACAGCCCCAGGCTACCCAATTGTGTCTAGAGATGACAGATTGTCACAAAGCAGCAAAATAAAACTGTAATGATAGAAACCTACTTCACAACAAAGGTTGCAGAAGTAGTAATGAAATTATTACTACTGAACTGGACAGTTACCTGGCACAAATCATCCAAGGCACACAGGCAAGATTTGGTGTAAGCAGAAACCTGTATTTGATTCCCTCAAAGGCCAAGAAAGAAAACCAATCTGATTCCATTAACAGCAAAACCAGTAAAGGCTGGGTTTCCATCTTTAGATTAAGCTGATACTGCAGTGTTTGATAAAGGTGGTCTCTTCCCTAGCAGTGGATGCATCAGGAATCTCTCCTGATGCAAAGCTTTTTTTTCCATAGAAATTAACAAAAAACTAGCATCTGAGATATTTCACTGTCTGTCAAAACTGACAGAAAATGACCCATGGGAAAAACAGGAGGGGGGAAAGACAGGTAGATGATGTAATCACTTAGAGCCTTTTCACTTAGGAAACCGGATGTCTGAAAAACTGTTAGGTATTTTTAATCAAAGCTACAAAGAGTGTTATAACTTTTTTTCTTCTGGAATGCATAAAGGTAAAATTCCCAGAGTTTACTATCTCTCAGTGACACTATTCCTAAAATTCTGAAGGTGGAGTGTTCAGAGAGATTATCTTGAAACCTTATTGGAGAAATCACCATATCAATACTGAAGCAATCTGGCAGAAACATTACAACTCTCATAGAACATCCAGGAATAGCTGCCAAAAAAAGAATGCTCTCATTGTCTGAGCCATTCAATGAAGAAATGGTGTTACTTCCAGCAATCACAAACAAGCATTTGGAATTTGGAGGAAAACGAGAAAACTAACATTGGATAAAGAAAACTGAAATAAAGCTTCCCAAAGCAGTGGTATTCAAATTGTTTCACAATTTAAGAGGACAGTGAAATATGCTTTTATTTGTCACCTTTGAAAAACACCAATTTTCTGAATTTCAATGACTGCTCCCGAGTTCTTCTGTAATTTCTTTTAGTTTCTTGAATCCTGCTCTAAGAGAGAATCCTTTAATGGTTCTTAGCCCCCTCAAGAAGGCTTCACACATTTTCATTTCACTTACATAACAAGATAACAAGGTACCCACGGGACAGAAAGGTGCCCTTGTGGCCAAGAAGGCCAATGGGATCCTGGGGTGTATTACGAAGAGTGTGTCCAGCAGAGTAAGGGAGGTTCTCCTGCCCCTCTACTCTGGCCTGGTGAGACCCCATCTGCAGTACTGCCTTCAGTTTTGGGCTCCCCAGTTTAAGAGGGACAAGGATCTGCTGGAGAAGGTCCAAGGGAGGGCTATGAGGATGATTAGGGGGCTGGAGCACTGCCTGATGAGGAGGCTAAGGGACCTGGGGCTTTTTAGTCTGTAGAAGTCTGAGAAGGGATCTAATAAACGTTTATAAATGTCTGAGGGATGGGGGTCAGGAGGGAGGGGACAGGCTCTGCTCACTGGCTCCCTGGCATAGGACAAGGAGCAATGGATGGAAGCTGCAGCACAGGAGGTTCTAGCTCCACACAAGGGGGAACTTCTTTACTGTAAGGCTCACAGAGCACTGGAGCAGGTTTCCCAGAAAGGCTGTGGAGTCTCCTTCTCTGGAGACTTTCAAGGCCTGTCTGCATATGTTCCTGTGTGACCTGAGTTAGGTTGTATGGCCCTGCTCGGGCAGGGGAGTTTGACTTGATGATCTCTGTGGGTGCCTTCCAACCCCTAATATCCTGTGATCCTGTGACTTATTAATTATGTATCATTATTTCCCTCCCCCCCTTTTTTTTTCTTTTCAAAATGCAGAGGAACAGATAATGAAGAAAAAGCTTGTAATATTTTTCAGTAACGTCCCTGATGTTTAGTGTCACCAGCATACATTGTGATGTGAGGGTTTTTCACAATGACTTTTTTCCCTCCTAATTTTAAGCATGCTGTAAATATGATTAGATGACCTTAGTTCTCCCAAGTAAATGGTTTAACACTCCTTAGATCAAATATAAGATTAACATATAAATTTAGGAACTTGAAGACAAAATCCTCCAGGTGCAAGAAAATACATAAATAATTGATACAGCTCATTCACAAGTTCTTGGAATGATACCAGCATTGCATGCTTGGAGTTTTGAAATTCCAAGCATAACAGAACGCCTCACAAATAAAAAGATTCTGGCACGTACGCTCTGCTGTAACTGATCCAGATCTCTTTCCCCAGTCCTCTATTTGATATCAGGCTTTGAAGGAAGATTTAAAATCTCACAAACCACGCATCTTGGTATGCATGCTAGAAAGCAGCAACTACAAAATCCTGCATGCTTCTGTAACAAAGGCATCATTATAACTGTAACTTTCTGACACTCAAGAAACAGGGAAGTGCTCTGTTTTTCTTCGCCAAGGGAAATGACAACAAAGCAAGCACAAGGGTGGCTAGTGTTCATAATGAGACTCATAAATAAAGGAAATTATGTGCACAGTTATTCAGAAGGTACTTTTCCTCCTTTTGTTTATCATCCTGTAAAGTTCCGTTCATTAAAAAACAGGAAGAGAGGGAAAGGCTGAAGCAGTCAGGACCTTTGCTGCTGCACCATTAGTCTTACAAAGATTAGAGAACAATTTGAAGTAAAAAATGTCCACACAGCCTGTCTTTTTGACTATACTGAATTGCACACAAGGCGACAGAAAGATATTTGTATCTTGAGCCTGTTCAGTCTGGGGAGGAGAAGGCTCTGGGCAGACCTCGTAGTGGTCTTCCAGTACTTGAAATGAGTCCTGAAGAAAGCTGCAGGGCGGCTTTTTACAAGGGCTTGTAGTAGTAGTGCAAGAGGAAATGGATTGAAGCTGGAGAAGAGGAGACTTAGACTGGAGATTAAGAAGAGACTCTTTATAGTGAGGGTGGTGAGACACTGAAGTAAGTTGCCCAGGGAGGCTGTGGATAACCCCTTCCTGGAAGTGTCCAAGGTTAGGCTGGGAGAGGCCTAGGTCTAGTGCGTTTAACGTGTCCCTGCTCATGGCAGGGGGGTTGGAACTAGATGATCTTTAAGGTCCCTTCCAATACAAACCATTCTATAAATCTATGAATACACTACACCTAAATTATTCCTAAAACACTAAGTCACAAAACATATTTAGAATTTTTAAGCTAACAGCTCATAAACAACACAAGACAACCCTCTGATTTCTGTGTGACAAATGGAGACAGAAACCTGAGTACCATTCAAACAGTGCTCTTTACATGAAACATGTCAGCAAGGTTACAGCTAGATGAGAATACGACCAGTTATAACAAACAACTAGAGCAAGTCTTGTCAGTTTAAATGATCCCTGTATGAAAAGTAAATTACCTCCATTGAGATTCGTCTGTGTATCCGGTTTCTGAGACAAACACCTGTAGGAGACTGAACTTCATCAGATGACGTTCCAGAAGCTTGGTCACTTTCACCATCTGACCCCATTTTCAGATTTTCATGAACAATATCTTAAAAATAGTCCAAAGAATTGAAAACAGTTAATCAGTATTGCAATAAACATCTCTCCATCAATGAAAAACAAGGCTACCCTTAGTGTGCACTGGGCTACGTGGCAGAGTCCAAGACCCATCACAGTCATGGTAGCCTTGACATGCTTTTTGTGGATCAAGATGCACAAAACAAACAGGATTATTTCACAGCACCTCTACAGAAACCTTATCATTCTTTTACATATTCACTTGCAGTAGAAGTCAGTTTTCAAAAACAAAAGATGGAAGCTTCAGCTATAAAAACCACTGGTATGCATGTGTACAGGAGGGGATCTATTCTGATCAGCTCAATAGGGGCCTGCAATGTACAAGTGGATTCACAGAATTACCATGGTTAGAAAGGACCTCTAAGTTCATCAAGTCCAGCCATTATCTAACTCTACCAGGGCCACCACTACACCGTATCTTTGCACCATGTCTAGATAGCTTTGAAGCACATCCAGGGATGGGGATTCATCCACTTCCCTGGGTAGCCTGTTCCAATCTTTTAAGAACCATTTTTGGTGTACAAGTTTAACCTAACCTTCCTCTGGCCTAATTGATGCCATTTCTTCTCATCCTATCAG
>VWYK01071348.1:0-10936 GCA_013399775.1 Semnornis frantzii | reverse complement strand
GCCCTGGGTGATCCTGCCTTGGCCAGGGGGTTAGACTCGATGATCTCTGGAGGTCCTTTCTGACCTCTAATGTTCTGTGATTTTTGTATCCTCCAAGACTTTTGTTCACTATGTCAAATGTCATTTCATGTGTTAAAAAACAGCAAGAATCCATCCTGAATAAGGTACCTCGAGGATGGGGGGGGAAAAAAGGAAAAAAAAAAGACAGAGACAGTTTCTGCAGCTGTCTTTGGAAACCAATTAAAGTGCAGCGCTGAAATAATAGAATGTGGTTAAATTCCAGATCAAGCATTTGCGGCAACGTATCTTTGGACCACATTCAGTCCATTTTATGCTGTGATAAACTACAGAAGCAGTATGTTTACTTCCTTTATAAATCAGGCAAATCTTGCTTTTATTGCAGAGTAGGAGGTGAGGTAATAATGGAGTGGGAGGATAATTTAGAGTAGAGGTACCTGCAACATGCAGATACAGTGCTCCAGAGTATTAGAGTATGTTATGTTCCTGTTGAAAAGTTGTTTGTAATGATGGTTAATAGCAGCCCAGAGGAAGCAGACTGGAACTACACTGAAATCCAATGCAAGCTGAGATAGGAAGTTTAGGATCGTTTATATCAAATGAGGATCTTAATAGGAGGGCAATCAACAACTTTGTCAGGAGCTCAATCCATAATCCTTCAATTTCTTGAAAAACAGTGAGTTGTCTGTCCTGGCTATTTCCTAGAAGTGGCTATTTGGTGGTTATCAGAACCTGAAAGAGTGATAATGTAGAGGGGGCGGGGGGGAAAAGAGTTCAAGACAAGACAGCAGTCCTAACCGATAATGAGGCAATGCACTCCAGCCAGGATGTCTTCTTCAGCTGGCATGTAACAAAATGAAGAAAAATGGGAAGTAAACATTTAACCTCCACCTTATTTTTCCTCCTAGTTAGGAGATCCTATTGTGATTTAACAGAGTTGCCAACTTTCTAACTCACCTCTGTATGCTCGGTAAACAAGAAGCTCCGCTAGTGCCACTGTTTTTTCTGCATCAGTTATTTCATCCTCAGGGAAGAAAGCCACCTACTTGGCAAAGATTCCTTAGTAGGCACATATGCATCTCATCTGATACAGCAATTAGCTGCTCCTCACAGTCATACACTTTTTTTGGAGCAGAATAAACTGCTGGTTTGGGTTGAGGTGTTGTTAGGAGGAAGGAAGCTTTGAAAATTGGAGAGGACAGATTTTGGCAAAAAAAGCCTAAATGAAAACAATGGAGCTCTGTGCTCTTAAAAGCTATGGGATCATAGAATGGCAGGTTGGAAGGATCATTTGGTCCAACATTTCCAGGCAATAGTGTAGCTGAAATGAGCTGCTCCAGAACCCTGGCAATCTGAATCTCAAAACTGATCCATGTAGGGAGATCCATTATATCTCCTGGGAGATGGTTCCAATGTCTGATTGTTCTCATGGTGGCAAATTTTCTTCTGGTGTCCCATCAGAATCTCCCCAGAAGTAATTGTTGTCTTCCCCATGTGGCTCCTTGTGTAAAGGGAGTCTCCATCTTCTTGGCAGCCATCCTTCATACATGGTGATAAGGTCTCCTTTAAGCNAAATGTGTTTTTAGAGTTAAAATCTTGACATCAGAATTAGTGTGACAATTATCATGAACATGTGTGTGTGTGTGACATCTGATGGCAGCACCAGTGAGTATAAAAACTTGGGTTTTAAGAAATTCTGGCTTTTTACCAGGCAGCTTTGAAGAAAAATTGGGAAGGTCTGAACTGAATGCTGACTGGCCAACTAGGCTCCAAGATGAAGTAGTCTGTTGACAAAATGATGTTAAATATAATGAGCAATGTGCTGGTGTTTAGATGTAGCAAATTCAGTGCCTTTCCTCAGCAGATGTGTTCATCAGCATCTGGTTTTGGAAATGAATAGAAAAATATTTACCTCTTCACAGAATCACAGAAACATCCAGACAGGAAAAGCCCCTCAGGATTGTCGAGCCCAAGCTAGAAACTTACTCTACAAGATTCACATGAAGCCATATCCCTACCACATCCAAATGACCTCGAGCACATCCACAGTGGGTGACTCCACCACCTCCCTGGGCAGCTCATTCCAGTCCCTGACCACTCTAACCATGAAAAAATTTTTCCTAATGTCCAGTCTAACCCTCCCCAGCCTCAGCTTGAGGCTGTTCCCCCTTGTTCTGTCTCCAGTGACCTGTGAGAAGAGCCCAGCAGCAGCCTCTCTACAATGTCCCTTCAGGTAGCTGTAGACAGCAATGAGGTCTCCCCTCAACCTCCTTTTCCTCAAACTAAACAGCCCCAGTTGTATCCTACTTGGTGAACACAGTTGCAGTTCTTCCCCTTTGAAGTTCTTTGCTCTGGTAGAGCTCTGCACCCATGCAGGTTTTTTAGTATCAGCTTCGTCTGTTCTTCACCCAGAAATGTTCTCTGTCATGGTTTTACATTTAACAGTTGGGCTGCTTCTGCCATCCTAATTGCCCCTTTTCTTCTCATCATGACTCTTTATTTTCATTAGTTATGTAACCAGATAAATATAACTCTGCCTTGAACCAGTTATCTGGTTCAAGTATCTAACAGCTCTCTCTCAATTATCCTGTGTATGACTAAATAACCTGAGAAACATCTGTTCCTTACGAGTACTTTCCAAACAGCCACATATTAGATAACTTGTTGGTATACATTAAGATGTTAAAACAGTGCTGGTATGTTGGTCTTTGATTAGGACACCCCCAAATATGCAAATTTCACATGATAATGCAAACTTTATTTGATGTGGAGGTCTCAGAAGATCCAGTGAGCTATCATTGAAAGGACACCGACAAAGAAACGGG
The DNA here is from genome assembly GCA_013399775.1 of Semnornis frantzii. Lineage (NCBI taxonomy): Eukaryota > Metazoa > Chordata > Aves > Piciformes > Ramphastidae > Semnornis > Semnornis frantzii. The sequence continues at coordinate 8,093 of VWYK01071348.1, read as the reverse complement.
GCAGTCTTTTGTACAAGACATTGAAATCTCCTGTAAATGGAAACAAACAAGTTCAATAGAAACTTTGACCCAAATGGATCATTAATTGCAGCCTACAGCTTCTTTTTCATATCATTAACTGCATCTCACGGTGTCTTGCACAAAAAGAAATGGAGGCTATTGCTTAATGAGTCTTTCTTTAAAACAGATCAGACAGCCTAGCTTCGTACAACTGGCCAATTTAGGAGTTAGAAAATGGTTTAATTTAATTCAACCACGAGGGCTTGGTAAATGAGTATATATGTGTGTGTGCTACAGTCAATAGAGAAATTGTCAGACGTGTTATATACTTCACTTACTGTAAGCTCCCAACTCTCCTGCCTGTGCTCTGCCCATTAGTCTATCATGGATTTTCCCACTTCAGGCAACACATTTCTAAATAACCTGAACAATTATCTTTATTTTCTCTCTACTAAAATGAACTTGTCATATTAATTGTTATTGTTCTGTTTTAAACCAGAGATGAATTTCTCTTTGTCTGTTTTACTCTGCTGTCCTGCCTGCACAGCCACACACACTCAAACCGCTGTCAAATCTGGGATGTTATTTTGCTCTCAGCTCCTGGAAGGTTTCTGATTTGTATCTCCTGGTCTGTCAGGTTTTAAAAATGAAATATTTGTGCTATGTATATGTAGAAATATTCAGAGGTAGGTGGATTCTATAAACTTGTGCTTGATTTTTTTATATAAAACTTCACATTGATAGATTTGCCTTATCAATTAAATAGCCAGCATTTAGACATTATTATGAAAATTACATGTTTGGGTGTGGGGTTTTTTCCCTCCCAAATAAATGCTGATAGAAATTTATAATCCCATGTCTTTTTCCTGAATTTCTCAGGGTTTTTGCAAGAGTAATATCCTTGAAACATCTCCCACATTTCACTTTTTACTATAGAGCCCTGCTGACATTAACATATCATCATAACAGAAATTAGTAACAATGTGAATTTCACTGCATAGATTCATAAGTTCATGGATTCAAAGAATGGTTTGGGTTGGAAGGGGAGATCATTTAGTTCCAACCACCCTGGCATGGGTAGGGACACCTTCCATTATACCAGCTTAACTCATTCAACCTGATATTGAACACATCCAGAGAGAGGGCATCCACAACCTCCCTGGGTAACTTGTTCCTGTGCCTCATCACCCTCTCTGTAAAGCATTTCTTTCTAATCCCCAGTCTAAATCAACCCTCTTCAATTTGCTCTCATCCTGTCAATACAAGTCATTGTAAAATGTCCCTTCTGGATTTCTTGTAGGTCTCCTTTACATACTGGAAGGTCTCCCCAGAGCCTTCTCTAGGCTGAACAGCTCAAATTCTTTCATTCTGTCTTCGTAGCAGAGGTGCTTCAGCCATCTAATCATCTTTGTGGCCCTCCACTGGATCTGCCCTAGCAGGTTCATGTCTCTGTTGTATGGGGGGTCCCAGAGCTGGACACAGTACTCGAGGTCTCACCAAGAGCAGAGTGGCAGAATCACTGCTCTTGATCTGCTCTCCACACTACTTCTGCTGCAACCCAGGATGCCATTTACCTTCTGGGCTGCACATGTCCTCTGTTGGCTCATGTCCAGCTCCTCATCCACCAGCATCCCCAAGTCCTTTCTGCAGGGCTGCTCTGTTTCACAGAATAACAGAATTAACCAGATAGGTTGGACTCGATCTAGGAAGTTTTTTTCCTATCATAGAATGGTTTAGGTGGAAGTGACCTCAAAGATCATCCAGTTCCAACCCCCATGCCATAACCAGGGACACCTCCCACTAGAATCACTATCACCTAACATCTTTTAATCAACTAAACCATGGCACTAAGTGTCTCAGTCTCTTTTTTTTATTTTGAACACCTCCAGAGACAGTGGCTTCATCTCCCCGGGCAGCCTGTTCCAATGCCAATCACTCTTGTTGTGAAGAACTTCTTCCTAACACCCAACCTAAACCTGCCCTGACACAGCTTGAGGCTGCCTTCTTGTTCTGTCCTTGGGTGCCTGGCAAAAGAGACCAACCCCACCTGACTCCAACCTCCCTTCAGGTAGCTGTAGAGAGCAATGAAGTCTGCCCTGAGCCTCCTCTTTTGCAGGCTGCACATCCCCAACTCCCTCAACCTCTCCTCACAGGGCTGTGCTCCAGGCCCCTCACCAGCCTTGCTGCCCTTCTCTGGACCCCTTCCAGCACCTCAACATCTTTCTTAAATCGTGGGGCCCAGAACTGGGCACAGTACTCAAGATGTGGCCTAACCATCCTACTTCCCTGGCCTAGGTGCAGGACCTTGCACTTCGCTCTGTTGAGACTCTCCTCAGCCCAGCATTACTTTGGGCAACGTTCGTTTCTGTCTTCAGTCAAAATAGTCTTGGAGGAAGCAAGTTCTTCTACCCTAATATGACAGAAAATGTCCATAATGGGGGGATCAGAGCAGAATCATAGAAACATTCAGTTTGGAAAATACCCTCAGGATCACCAGGTCCAACCTAGAACCCTACTCTACAAGATTCACCTTAAACCATGACCCTAAGCATCACATCCACATGATCCTTAAACACATTCAGGGTTGGGTGACTCCACCACCTCCCTGGGCAGCTCATTCCAGTCCCTGACCACTCTCCATGAAAAAACATTTTCCTAAAGTCCAGTTTAAACCTATGCTGCGTCCCACCTTCAGGACAGGCCTGTCACAAATGCTTAGGTGGAAGAAAGAAAGGCAAACAAGCTTATAAAGCTTTCAATTTCCTTACCCTCTCTTTTTCCAGCAGTATGATAGGTGAATAGCTGCATAAAGGAGTTACCACACACAGAGAAAGGAGACAGCAGTTGAGGGCTTTATTTATTATTTATTTAACACTAAACTTCCTTAGCTGCTACCCTGATGCTGCAGTAATCAGGTCTTTGGAGCTGGGTTTTTCCTACTTGAATCTCATCTTGGTTAATATATTAATAACAAGAAAGATGAGAGCATTAAACTCAAAATGCATATATTTCATTAGGAAATTTTCTCACTGATAGCTTCCCCCTTTTTTTTGTTGAGAACTGCTTGTTTAAATTTCAAGTCAGAAGTTATTTCTGGTAGTGCAGTTGTGTAATTTTCACAGTGGTAATTGAATTTTGTTTGTCTTTTGTGTGTTAACCATTTTTTGTGTGTGGTTCTTTAAAGGGGATTTAAAATTACAGAGAATTATTAAACAATAACTGTTTCAGTGGAAATTTTGCACTTTACCATTCCTTTATATTTTTTTTTTTAAGGTTTGAATTAACAACAATGTGAATCTGGAAATATTTTGACATTTAGTGTGGGTTGTGTGGGTTTTTTTGTGTGTTTTTTTTTCCTCTGGCTGATTCAAATGATGTTTTGCTTTGAGTGGCATCTCTGTGTGAGTCTCTGGTATGGTAATTCTGGAAGCATTGATCAAGCTGAAAGTTTTGAGAACTCTCTCAAGCATCTCTAGGCAGAATTGAGACTGAAAGAGTTAGTTGAGTAGCTGTGTCAACTACGTCCCTGGTTCAAGAAGGACAGGGACTTATTGGAGAGGGTGCGAAAAAGGGTTACAAAGATTATGAGGGGACTTTGACATCTCTCTTATGAGGAAGGACTGAGAGAATTTGGGCTTTTTAGTCTGGAAAAGAGAAGACTGAGGAGGATCTCACAAATGCTTATAAATACTTCAGGGCTGGGTGTCAGGAGGGTGGGACCAGTCATATTTCAGTGGTGCTCAGTGACAGAACAATGGGCATGGGCAGAAACTTGAACGTCAGAAGTTCCATCTAAACATGAGGAGGAACTTTTAAGGGTTAGAGAGCACTGGAGTAGATTGTCCAGACAGGTGGTAGAATTTCCATCTCTGGAGACACTCAAACCCTGCCTGAGTGTGTTCTTGTGTAAGCTTCAGGGTAGGTGAACCTACATTGGCAGGGCAGTTGGACTTGATCTCCAGAGGTTCCTTCTTACCCCTAGCATCTGTGATTCACTATTTATGTATGTAGAACCTAAGCCAGTTAGTGGTTCCTTTGAACAGTTACCTTCTAACCCAAAAGCATCACCATCACTGTTTTGGTTTTAAAACTTTAGCTGATGTAATTTTGCCTCTGTCTGCAACAGAAGAATGATTTGGCACTGTGAGGAGGTGATTTGGGTCTACATAAGCTCTCACAGAGGATGAAAGCACATGCCAGCCTTCTGACTTGGCAGACAGGATTGGAAGACTGGATGACCATAGCATGGACTGGGTGGAGGGAGAAATAGGGCATGTGGAGTCGCGGGACCCTCAGTACAGTGAGGGAAAAGCAATGCTTTTCGTGCCTGGGAAGGAGAAATTTGCTGAGTGCTCTTCAGGTAGTGAGTGTGTCCTGCATTGGGCAGGAAAGCAGAGATAATCTTGTGCATCTTAAGTGACACAACCTAGTTTTATTTTAAAGAAGGAGCAGGACATAAGATGGGAAATAAGGCTGGTGGAAGACAGTAAACTTCAAGCTGGAATACTGAAAATGTATTGGCTTTAGTGACTTAGATGGCTGAAGCAAATGAGTTTTGGTCATTTTTTAAAAGCATGGATCTGGAAGTTTCTTGCTCTTTGATGTCAAAATAGATGCTACCACTGAGAGATCCATTGGTGGCAATTGTCAGTGTGTAGAAACTGCTACTGAGTTGCTCATTGTTTGTCCTTTTATTTTAAATCCTGAAAGCCTTGACAAGAAGGCTGTCTGGAAGATTTTTATCCAACTGGAATCGCAGTTGACTTGTTGTGACTCTTCCCTTCATATTTGATGACATTGTTCAACTCCAAAAGTCTTTGTAGCTGTGTTTGAAGCTGGGCCTTTTTTTTTTTAAAGCTGTTTTAGCTCCAGCAGAATCTTGTGGCTCTGGTCGATGATTGAGGCCCACAGAGTTTGTCTGAAAGGAAACAGGCATTTCTGCCTCTCGTTGTATGTTAGAGCTTTGTAGTTGTGTTTTATGAAGCACAGGTTCTTATGCTTTGCATTTTCTCCCATCTGAAAACTGTCTGAAGCCAGACAGTTACTTTTTATTGATTCCTTACATATTTTAAAACACCAGGTGGCCCTCACTGGGTTGGTTTGTTTATATTCTCTGTTAGAAAATGCTTCAGCCTCTACAGGATGCAGTAACTTTATGAGAAGTGTAAATGAAGTCAGAGTTTACAAGGAAAGGGACCCACACACACACACACAAAAAGATACTTTGGAGGTTTAAGCTGTCAGTGTCATTTTAAAGGATGCTTTAAAGAAATGTGCAGGCTCTGCTGAAGCATTATAATGTTGCCTAATTTTTTTTTCTTTCTACCATAAAGTTAAAAGGAGCAATTGAAGCTTGCAGAAAGGAATCAGGAAAACACTAACTCTTGGTGTTCTTAGTGGCTGTGTTGAATGAGATCATTTTTAATCATCTATAGCTTGCAAATAGTTGGAAGATTTTCTCTTCCACTTCACTGAAATGGACAGCTTGTAGCCATGGCTATATTTTTACAGCTGCATCAAGTGCATAGTTTCTAAGTGAGGATAGGAAGCTTGGTAGTTTGACTTCTAGCAAAGCTGCCTTCAGCAGCATCTTATAAAAGGATTTAAAAAAAATATTATTTTTTAAAACTGCACTGGGGGAAAAGCACTTTCCTTAAACACACCACACTCATTGTGTTGACAACTACATTCAATAGTACAGGTGACCACCAGCTGATCCCCTAATCTGCTGAGGGAGAAGAGTTCTCATGGTTTGTGTTCTTCATGTCTAATTTGTCAGCATTTTGGTGAACACTGAGGAGTTGCAAAATTAGCCACAGGAGACAGCAGTTTGTAACCACATTGATGGGTTTGTGTTCCACGAGGAACTGGTTGACATCACTCACTCATCATTCTGCTTTGAATTGCATGTGTGAAGTCCTCCATATATGATACAATTCTAAGAGGGGAATTCATTTGTTTGGATTATTCTGCTTGAAGTGACAGAATGCTTATTAGAAGTGGGTAGATTCAGCCTGGATAATAGGAAACAGTTCTTCACCACGAGGATGGTGAGACACTGGAACAGGTTGCCCAGGGAAATTGTGGTTGCATCTTCACTGGAAGAGTTCAAGGCCAGGCTGGAGGAAGCCTTGAGTAACCTGGGCTAGTGGAAGGTGTCTCTGCCCACAGCAGGACACATCTAGGTTGAACTTAGATGATCTTCCAAGTCCCTTCCAACCCAACCCATTCTATATATCTATGTATCCTTAATTATTTATTTATTTATTTTTTAGTGGAAACTGTAAATATACCAAGTTACTAGATAGACATAAAGAGTAAAAAGAAAACTGATATGGCTTTTAGAGTAGAACCAAAAGAGATTTTCAATAAAATATGAAAGTTAGTTTTAGTTAAACTGTCTTTTTAATTATTGAAACATCCTTTTTAGTTCCTGAAAATACTTCACAGTTCTGTCATGCACATGACAGCTTTTATCTTACCTAGGAAGCCCAGGAGTAATTATATGTTCATTGAAGCTCAATGCCACCTCTCTTTACTGGGGAAGAATGCAAGCGAGTACTTGCATCTCATATGCCAGGAGATTAAATTCCAGGTGTATAATGAAACTGGAGAAGAACAGTTATTATGTCTGTGGGTTTTGAGCTGTTTCTAGGTCAGTCTTTCAAAATAGATGCTTTATTCTGAGACTGGTTGATTTTTCTTTCAGGATATTCCATCATGTCCCTTATATATTACTGCTGTCTTTGGATTGTGTTAGGAAGAATGTAGAAAGCAGGTTGAGGGAAGTAACTTTTTTCATCTTCTGTTGCTATTTTCTAGTCCATAACTGGAATGCCATGACCAAATTTGGGCTTCCAAGCACAAGAAACATGTTCATAGAGAGTCCAGTGTGGGGCCACCAAGGAAAGCGATGGAGAAATGATACATTGGAAGGGATTAAAGTGTCTGGATTTGTTCTGTCTATGGAAGAGAAGGTTCAAGAGTGAACTTAATCAGCTAATTGCAGGTTGTAGAGAAGACCTGCTTCAGGGTTCTGCAATCAAAAACCAAGATGCAACAGGCACAAGCTGAAACAGAAATGCTAGAAGGAAGTAATTTTTCATGTATGATAATTAAGCACTAGAAAAAGTGCCCATTGTGAAGATCTTTAGCTGCAGAAATGCTCAAAGCTTAGCTGAACATTGCTTATCCCAACAACCTCTTCTGACTTGGAAAGTAGGTTCAGGAACAAGTTTGAAGTACTTGAGGCAAGATGACTTGTGGAGGCTACCTTCCAGCCTGACTTACTCTGTGATTCTGTCAGTCAACCTGGAATGGCTCTTACGCAATTGCTCAGCAAACATTTCACTATCCCAGACAGTGCCACACATCCTGAATACATTACAAACTCTGTCCTGTCACTGGCTTGTTGTAAACAACTGCATGTTAGCACTAGAGCAAATAAGAAAACCACAGCAATTTTGGTGTTGATTGAATTAGTGTTTTGGTGTGGGTTTTTTTTCTTCGCTACTAAATGTATGGAGATTTTAGACTTTATTTGCCTATGATAAATAAATTTGTAACTCAATTTACTAGAAAATTAATGTCGTATGCTAGGTGGTTTTCACTATGATGTAGACATAGTGAGTTCAGCTTCTTTCTCCCCATGGGAAGCTGCTCTTATTCGTAGAATAACAGAATGGTTTAGGTTGGAAGGGACCTTAAAGATCATCCAGTTCTGACCCCCTTGCTGTGGGAACGGATGCCTTCTACTAGCCCAGGAGGTTGCTCAAGTCCTCATCCAACCTGGTCTTGAACATCTCCAAACAGGGAGCACTCACAACTACCCTAAGCACCCTGTTCCAGTGTCTCACCACCCTCAGTTGAGATAATTTCTTCCTACTAGTCAGTGTACAACAACCCTCTTTCAGCTTAAATTTGTTCCTTCTTAACCTATCCCTGCAAGGCCTTGTAGAAAGTCCTTTCCAAGCTTTCTTGTGGGCTCCCTTAAGATACTGGAAAGTTGCTAGAGCGTTTCTTTTACTTGTCAAGTACAGCTTGCTTTTGCTTTTGGCATCTCTTTACCCATTGTTGTGGTAGACCTAAGCAGG
>VWYK01071345.1:72066-89689 GCA_013399775.1 Semnornis frantzii | reverse complement strand
GGGGGGGGGCCGGGGGGCGGAATCTGAAAGCTAAAGCTACTGGAAGTGCTCCAAGCCAGATTAATTTGGCATGTCGCCTGCTCGGGCTGCAGTGTGATTAATGGCCTCTCAGCACCTCAGTTGTCTAGGAAGGAAGCCTTGGAGGTACTATCCACTGCCCGTTCTGTTACAGAAAGCAGTGGCAAATCCTCTGCTTTCAACTGAAAAGTGGGGGCAGGCTGTGGTTTCTCAGTCTTTCACATGATGTTAGGGTACCTTCCTGTGAGTTTGAGATTTAGGATAACAGAGTTTTGGGTCCAGCTCCAGTAGGTTCAGTTACCTGGAGTTCGCTGCCTGGTTAGGATTTGTGGTAGCTGGAAAAATGAAAATGGTTTCTGTGTGTTTCCACTCTCCTCATTAAACAGGCTTTTCCTGTTTGAATATAAAAGAGACTTGTAATAAATTCATCCTCAGTTAAATGCTGCCTTGATGGCAGTTCCTCAAGCCAATGAGGTGTCTCTGAGGAAGCCAGCTCAGCGCAGCGTGGTCCGGAGGGGGCCCACCGTGGAGAGCAGCGCCTGCGAAGAGGTCAGACTAGTTAGAGCAGCAGGAAATGGCTCGCTTCTTGCCGGCTCGGCGATTCAGGAGGCGAGTTTAAGCCATGAACCATGCCCTGGCTGCCTGACGTTGCACTGAGGCAGCACATCACCTTATGAACTTGAGCTTGGAATTTGCATCTGCCTCTGAAGCATCCCAGCTTGAGTCCTTTTGGACAACGGGAGGAGCATCCTTTCTGGCTGAGCCTGTAAGTGCCAGTAGTGGATTATGCAGTAGGATGGGAGACTTGCTTCTCCTGCTGCTGGAGCTTGTGCTGTGTGCTCCAAAGCCTTATCACTAAGCTTCACCTGGTCCCATGGTGCTTCATATCCAATAACATGGCTTTTGGAAAAACATGGTTTACTTGGGACTCCTGCAAGTCACCTCTTGCTAGCCTGTTGTAAATGGCAAGGTACAAAAGACCCCAAAATTCATGCTTCATCCTCTGCTTCTTCCCATGGATAAATGTTATCAATGCCCCCAGACTTTATTTGGAAATTTTTTGTGTCAATAGATCATCTGTTGGGAGCTGAAGCCTTTGCAGTTTTTTACCTTTGTTGCCCATGTTTTTCACTCTAACCAGTGTGCAAACAGCTCTGTCACTGTAGCTGTGGCCTGTGTGTGGAAGAACCTTCATCCTTCCTTTCCCAGACAGTTTATAGTCATCACAATAATAGCAGGCAGAGCTATTTTTCCCCCCTTTTGCTCATATTGCTGCCCTAAATACCTCCAGCTTCTCATGGGCCAGGAAGCCCAAACAATGAATGCTGTAAGTCTCTCTGGCTTGACAAGCATCCAGAGGAAAAAAAACAAAAAAAAAAAAAAAAGAAAATTTACAAATCCAAGCCTGTGCTGCTAATGAAGCATCATGTGAACCAAGGCTGAGCTGTTCACCAAGTGCCAGCTCTCCTCTCTCTTGTTCACCTCACCATTACACAAACCAAGTGCTGGCTCCACCCAGCCCCGTGCTCGCCTCTTGCACAAGCTGCCCTCCCCTCTGCTTTTACCGTGGGAACGTGGGCACCCGTGCGTGGGGATGCCAAACCAGGTTAGCAGAACCAGCGAGCGTGTGCTCCAGCTGCCAGCCCAGCCTCCTGCCTTCTGCCAGCTTTGACCTGCTAACAGTCCTGCTCCGCACAAAAAAACCCCTCCTGGCAATTCTTCCTTTCCCAAAGGAGCCATCAGCACCATGGTGGGCACTTGCTGACTCGCCCTGCTTTGCTGCTTGGTTCCCCAGCATCTGCCAGTTTATGCTACCCCCATCCATAGTTACACGGGTACATAGCACTAGGATAAGGGCCAGTGGTTTGAAACAAGAGAGAGGTAGATTCAGATTGGACATTAGGAAGAAGCCCTTTACTCTGAGGGTGGTGGAACTCTGCAACAGGTTATTCAGGAAGGTACTGGAGGACCCATCCCTGGTCAGGCTTGATGGGACTTTGAACAACCTGATCCTAACTGGGAATGTTCCTGCTGACTGCAGCAGGGTTTTGACTAGGTGACTTTTAGAGGTCCCATTCAACCCAAACCACTCTAGGATTCCAGCCTAAGGAAAGGGCTGAAGGGAAGGTAAATTGTAGGGAGAAGAATTCACTCATTACACATGACTCAAAAGGGAAGAATCTGTCAAATAATTTCCTCTGCTTGGGGCAGAAGACAAACAGCATAGGGTGATGCTGGGAAAAAAGGTCTATCACCAGTACAAATATTCTGTGTGAGCTGTTAAATTGATCTCATCTCAAAGCGAATTTGCTCTGGTGGTTGTTGAGTCCAACCAGCTTTTAAGGGTAAAGGAAGATCTTCTGGTGGTGTGGCTGTAATACTTACTTGATCAGTAGTGGTAAACTCACATTGAAGAGGAGGCTAGAGGGGGTTTACCACACCACCATCACGCCCTCCCTTTTTTTTTTTTTTTTTGTTATTTCACCCAATTATCTTGACTGCCACCTTCCTTTTTTTTTACTTCTGACTTAAAGCACATTTCAAACCCTGATTTGCCTGGACAGAAAGAGCACAAGGGAAGGAAATTAGAATACAAAACTATATTGGAGGCACCACCAAAGCAACCTCCTGCAGTTGGTGGTGGGATATAATTTGTTAAGGGAGTTAAAGCACTTACTGTAAAGGTCATGCAGAGCTCCTGCACACAAGTGAATAGTTCAAGGTGTTTTGATGCAGAGAAAAACCAATTAAGATATAACTGCTGCTGACGTTCCCCTAAGCCATTTCATCTCTTGCCGCTTCAAAAAAAAAAAAAAAAAAAAGGCAGGGAAAAACAAATTATGTACTTTCAATCTGAGATTTATATAGGATGAATTGTTGCTTAGCCTGTGAAAAGATCAAAAAGGAGATCTTTGAAGAGATCACCTACAAAGAATGCTGGACAGTTGTTATAGAAACAAAAGAAAAAGGTTAATAAGCACGGTACAGGTCAAAACGTAGGCGAGCACAGGGTGTGCTGTGTGCAGCAAGGCATTTGCAAGGGCTGCTGCTAGGGCAGCAAGAGGGTGAAGCACTGAGCTGGCATCTGGAACTGCAGCACTGCCCCTGTATGTAGATTGGTGCTGGAAGACTTGCTAATGTTCTTGGGCTGGAAACTCCTGTGGCCATGGATACGGCTTGGTTTGTGTGAGGTTTGTGTCTAGCATTGAGTGATAGAACAAGAGGAAATGGCCTCAAATTGCAGTGGGTGGGGGTAGGTCAGATATCAGGGGAAAGTTATTTACTGAAAGGGTGGTCAGGCATTGGAACAGGCTGCTCAGCGAGGTGGTGGAGTCACCATTCTTGGAAGTATTAGATGTGTGAACATAGCCCTTTGGGATGTGATTTAATGGCCATGGTGGTGTTAAGTCAGTGGTGGGACTCCATGGTATTTTCTGGTTGAAACAGTTCTATGATTCTATGACTACCTGGCCAAAGAGAAGAGGGGATGGAGCCCTTCCTCCTGCCACCCTCAGCTTCATTTTCTGTCTTCTGGGGACCTGTGGTTTTTAATCTATTTCCCTCAGTGAGGCTGAAGAGGTTGCAAATACCTTGTTTCACTTGGGACCGAACCCCCTGTGAACTGTTATGGCTAGGGACCACAAATGAGAAGCACCCTGGACGAGCACCCCAGCCTCACAGAGTGAGGTCCATGTAACTCCCAAAGCTAAGCAGAGGTGAGGACTGCCCACGTGGGTACAACTGGCCAGCACCAACTTTGAAGCATCCCTAAGAGATGGAGACTAAAAGGCAGAGCTGCAATAGTAAGCCTGGTTCCTGTCGAGCAAGCCCCTGGAGGCATCCTTGGAGAGGCATGGGAAGTGTGACTGAATGACAGAGTTAACCAGGTTGGAAAGGACCTTTTAGTCCAACCTCTCACCTAACACCATCTAATCAACTAAAACATGGCACCAAGTGCCACATCCAGTCTCTTTTTGAACACTTGCAGGGATGGTGACTCTATCACCTACCTAGGCAGCCCATTCCAATGCCAATCACTCTTGCTGGGAAGAACTACTTCCTAACATCCAGCCTAAACCTGCCCTGGTGCAGCTTGAGGCCGTGTCCTCCTGTCACTGCTTGCCTGGGAGAAGAGACCAACCCCACCTGGCCACAACCTTCCTTTGGGTAGTTGTAGGCAGTGATAAGACTCCAGGCTGCACACCCCCACCTCCCTCAGCCTCTCCCCACAGGGCTGTGCTCCAGCCCTCACCAGCCTTGGTGCCCTTCTCTGGACATGTTCCAGCACCTCAACATCTTTCTTCAATTGAAGGGCCCAGAACTGGACACAGCACTCAAGGTGTGGCCTAACCAGTGCTGAGGTACAGGGGCAGAAGGACTTCCCTGGTCTTGCTGGCCACACTGTTCCCGATACAGGTCAGGATGCTGTTGGCCTTCTTGGCTACCTATCCCTCAATCTTGCTCTCCATCTCTCATACCTCCTCCACATTTGGCCCAGCACAGAAGGAGAATGAGGAAGCAGAGGCAGCCTGGCCTTGCTTTCCCACCACAGTGCAGAGCTGCCTCTCTCAGCACCCGGCCCAACCAGTATGCGGAGTTTGCTGGGCATGAGGGAGCTGCCAGCGCCGTTTCACCCAGGGAGCGATTTCAAAGGCAGGCCTGATGAAGATGTCGGGCGAAGGCCAAGCAGCAGCCGGGGTAATTGCGGTGTGTGCTTTCTCATCTCCGCGGCGCGTTGCAAAATGTGCCGCCTCCTCCCTCCTCTGCCGGGCTTTAATTGGTTTTAATGAAGAGGCAATTACATGATTTCAATTTTTAATTAAAGGGGGTGGTGGAGCAGGGGAGGAGGGCACCAGCCCCCTTCCAGGTGGCACCATGAGCGATCCCTGGGTATGGCGCTGCAGGGTCTAGAGGCTCCCCTCTTGTCTCCCTGGGCTGGCAGGGTGACCTGTAGGGGTCTGGCATGACTGGTGGAAGCTAATAGACACTGTCTGCCTCCTGGCCTTGCTGCTGGCACTTTTGGAGCCTGCCCCAGCACCCCAAGGCAAGCTGCGGTTGGCATTTTTGGTGTCAAGAGCCAGCAGATCAAAGGGGCAGTGAAGAGCCTGAAAAAAACCCAAACCTAGAAAGCCCTCCTTGCACACAGCACCAGCCTGAAACACCTCCTAGATACAACACTGGGTGAGGGAGGACCTGCCCTGGTGGGACAAGTGTCTGAAAGCAGAGTCATGATTAGGAGCTCAGAAATAATTCCTAGAATCATGACTCCACAGAACTGTAGAAGGGTTGGAAGGGACCCTTGAGAATCGTCTGATTCGATGCTCCTGCAGCAAGGACATCTGCAACTAGAGCAGGTTGCTCAGAGCTCCAAACAACCTGTCCTGGAATGTTTCCAGGAATGGGGCATCTCCCAGCTCTCTGGGCAAACTGTGCCAGTGTCACACCAGCTTCAGCATAAAACATTCCTTCCAGGCTGAATCTCCCTCTTTTCGTTTAAATGGTCACCTCTCCTCCTGTCACAACAGCCCCTGCTAAAGTGTCTGTCCCCAGCTTTCTTATAGGCCCCTTTAAGTATTGAAAGGCCACAATAGTGTCTCCTTTAAATAAAATCTCTGTATTAATTTATATAAAAAGAAATACAAATGTTTCCTTTTCTTTTAATTCTGTTTTATTTAATGCCAAGCAGCAGGTGTATGATAGAAACACCCTTCCCATGACACCACATGGTGAGCACCAAGGTAGGACTCACCCACCCAACCCATGTAAGCACTTCTGTGGGCACCACCTTCTCCATCTGTGGTGACACGTGACTAGGGAGGGAAAAATGGAGCACATGTTAGAAATCTGCCTTGGGGAGCAGTGATAAGTGCAGAGCCTGAGCTGCCAGCTGGGTCCCACGATGCCTCTCTCTGTTTCATTGCTCTCGCTGGCAGCCAGGAGCCAGAGATTTGGCCTTGGCTGGGTCCTGTGCACTTGGATGTCCTTTCTCCTCGCGTTCCAGTAAAATGTAATCACTTTATGACTTCCTCCTGTCAGAGATAAAAGAATTATTAAGAAGCCGGTGGCTTTGTGGTTGCACCACACCCTTGACATTTCCTCCACTTCTGTCGGTGCCTCTGAGCTTGCCCTTGGCTTGCAGGGGCAGGTGGCCCCAGGACCACCAAGTTGCTGGCTGGGCTACTGGTGGCCCAGCTGGGTGGTCAATGCATGGCCATCCTGTAAAACACCAGCCTTGGGCAGGCAGGCAGCCGTGCTGCTACTTGTCTGAAGCCACTCAAGGGACTGTGGCTCCAGGGAGGGGAAGGGATAAAAAGAAAAGGGAAAAAGAAAGGAAAGGTGGCAAGGTTGAAGGTCTTCCTCTGCACGATTGATTCACCTGTTGGGCAAATATAGCTGAGGCTGGATGGCAGGCAGCTGCGTGGGTGAGCTGAGTCACCTGTGGCTGCCCCTGCCCTTCACCAGATGGAAGAACAAGGCTGGCTTTAACCACAGTGAAACCTGCTTTGATAACCACCTGGATGGGAACAACATGGAAGAGCTGGGGCAGCTCTATCAGCCAGCAGTCTCCTCCCTTTGAAGGCTGGGGCTATGATCCCACTCCAGGCTCCCTGCCAGACCCCTACAAACACAAAGCTCCTCCCTGCCTTCCCTCTGCTTCGAGCTCCCAGAAGCTCAACCAAAGCTCATCGGCCTCAACATCCACAGCAACCATTGATCACACTCTGGCTTTGCCAAGGGGACTTTTTTACAGCAACCCACAACCTGGTTATCTGAAGAAGTGCAGTCCTGCTCCCATGGGGATAACTGCATCCTCATCCCAGTTCCTGCCTTTATCCTGACATTAAGGCTTTATTCCTTTCTTCTCACCTCATTGCTGTCAGAAATCACTTGGGGTTCTGGATGCAGCACTGCATATAGGGGATGAAAATAGCACCACTCTTCCACATTTCAGGCTGGGGAGCAGGATGCTCAGTGTCAGCAGTGCAGAGCTTCTGTCCTTTCCTTGGTGTGGCTCCTCATCTTCATCTTCATCCTCTGCACCCATCTGTGCATGGGCATCACCCATGGCTGTTGCGCTGGTGTAGTCAAAGGTAAGGAAGGAAGGTTGTAGGCTCCTGTCCCGTAACCTCACATGTACAGTGCTGGTCTCTGGATATATGCAATGTGTGTGTACATGGAAACAGCCTTTGGAGAAAACATGGATGTGAGAAATCTGGGAGGAACTATAAAATCTCCCCTGGTTGCACATCATGGCATGCTCTGTGCTTGCCAGGGTGTTTCTCCTCCATGGCAACACAACGTCCCACGCCTTCTGTGCGCCTGTGGTGCTTCCAAGCATCCCTCCCTTCCCTTCTCTGGAAAACACCCGAAGTCCCCAGCACCACACAACCAGCCAGCATTTCCTAGTGTCCTCATTCCTGAACCAGGGGCAGTGTGGGGATGATGAGCTGTCCCATGGCACTGGGACACTCAGAGATGCGTTTCAGAGAGTGGAAAAGATGCAATAACTTCGGCTACTTTGGTCATTTGGCTTTGGCCTGTGGCAGAAATGAGAGAGGTTTTTCGTATTTAGTTAATAATCCTGCCTGCACAATCCCATGCAGTTCTGAGCAGGATCAAGCGAGCCGGCCCCTGTCACTGCCCTTAGAGCCTCACTTTACACCGTGGGAGGAGCAGCAGAAGCAGTGAGCGAGGCACCACAGGGTGAGCAATTGAATAGCCATGGCTAAAGGGGATTTCTCGATGCAGGTGTGGTTGTGCTTCTCCTGCCCCTGGACAACACTTAAAAGCTTTCCCATGGAGGAGGCAACCAGCCCTTGACGCGCAAGTGAAACAGGAGCAGCCATGAGTCACCAAAGATAAAGGTCAAGCTCCTCTTATCAGCCAGGGGAGAGGCTGGGACGTGGGCTGGGTGCGCTGCAGAGAAATGTGCTCAGAGGGCAGCTGGAGCCAAAATCGCAGCACCAGGGAGACCTCCGCCCAGGGGGTGCTGGGGGTGACCACCTGCTTCTCTTCTTCAATTGCTCGTTTCCCAGCAGCATGCAATGATGATGATGGTTTTTGGTGGTGCCGTGAGCAGAGCGGCGCCGAGAGGGCGGCTAAACAAGCTGGTGGCGGTGAGGCACCCACACGGCTCCCTGCAGGGTGCTTGGCTGTTGTCATGCACTGCTGGAGTGGCCACAGATAAGTCCCATCCAGAAAGGAAGGGAATGATGAGGCTGGCAATGGCCAAGCAAACAACGGGCACTGCCACATCCCTCCTCCCTGGCCAGGGGAGGAGAAAGGAGAAATCAAACATTTCCCCTCCTGCTTTCACGAAGTGCTACAGGGTCTTGTAAGGAGAGCTGAGGATGGAGAGGTGCCTGTGGACATCTGAAGAGGCTTTTAGAAAGGTCTCAGGAATGGCACTGGGCCGGCAGTGTCTCAGCTGGAAACTTCAGGCTCGGTTGCTGCTGGTTTGGACAAATGTGTAATTTGCTATTTCTATTCAATGGTTTCTCTTTTGCAAAGCTCAAGCAGTCATGGACTTGCATCTACCTCCTGGAGCTGCCCAGTATGTGGCCTATGGCTCCTCACAGCCCACCACAGTCTTTGCTGCCTCCCTGAATCCACTTCTGGCCAAGGGTTTCCAATTATGGGAAATGTGTCCGGCTCCATGAGTTTGACTCCTGCTCTAGTAAGGCTGGAAGAATGACTTAGTCATCTTGGCTGCCTGACAAGGAATTTAACTCGTTTTGTCCCATTTGGAGGTTATTTCCTGACTCTCAAGGCCAGCTGGCCAGCAGGACTCAGTTCTCTATATGCTCAGCAGTCAACAATAGATTAAGGAAAAAAGAGGAATTTAAAACATTTGATCCCTATGATGGCAACCCCTCTGGTTACACCACCTTCAGGAAAGCCTGGACAAACCCATGCCAGGGTGGTGAATGCCAATCAGTGCTACCTGTCTCTGCACACAGGAGGGATCCCTCTTCTGAAGGACACCAGTGGTTTGGAGCGAATGGCCAATCTCTTATGATACTTGCCTCAGTGAGCACTCAGAGCTTACCCCACACTTGGGGGGTAGGGGTGTTCTGTGATTTAAGCAATTACACAGCATTAGGGGTGTTTTCAGCTCAATGAAGAGAAGTTTTCAATGAAGAGAAGTTTTCAATGAAGAGAAGTTTTTCCCCCTCCCAGAGCTGTGCCAGGCACACCAGTCTGCAGCCCCACTGAGACAGCACATGAAGGAAAAAGTGAAAAGGTGTAGACATGGCCTAATGGCCGTGGCAGTGTTAGGCTGACAGTTGGACTCAATGATTTATTCCAGTTGAAACAATTCTATGATTCTATGAGGATCCCAAAGAAACCCAGGGAAGTGGAACAAAGCCACCCCAGAGAAGCAGTAGGGTATCCTTGGCTGGGTGTTCTATCTCTGCCCCTCTGCTCCCCTGTGCATGCCATGGCTGCTTCCCACCCCTCACAAGACTTTAACCTGGGCACTGGCTGCTCTGGCTTCAGGGAAATTTATTTTTGGCTTGTCCCTGGGGAGCAGAGCCTGGCCAAGGTTACGTGCCAAGTGCCCTCATTTCCTCTCCTTAACTGCCTTCCTGCTTTATCACAAACTTTCTCTCTTCATCTTTTTTTTCCACTCGTAAAGGCTGCAGTCACTGCTGCCTCCAGCAGCACTGGCACAAGCTGACCCTGGGCCACTGGGCCACCAGGCTCATGCTCATCTCCAAAAATGCCTTTTTTTTTTTTTATTATTTTTTTTAAAATTTTTTTAATCTCTACACAAAACACACAGAGGTTTGTGCAAACTCATTCCTTCCTGCCACTGAACTGTNTATCCTCATCTTTTTATGAGTTACTTTAGATTTCCTTTCCCCAGCTCCTGCTCCTGGTCCAACCAAGCAGCATGAGCACCATCAGGAACAGGATAATGGCACCACTGATGCTCACTGCTTGCCCCAGCCCGAGTTCCAGTGGGACAACTGGGCTCAGCCCCAGGACCCAGTGCTGGGACATGCCCTGAGATACTTATTGCAAATATTTGCTGAGGTGGGGCCAGGTGTTTGAACATCAGACAGGTTGAGTAACCAGCAGGAAAAATGGAAGTTTGGCTTTCACTTCTTACCCCATCAGCAAAGCCTCAAGCAGGCTGTGCCATGATCCACCACCATATGACCCAAAAGGCAAAGAACAGGTACAAACTGGGTGGCATCTGGAGTTTATACACACCAAATACTCAGGGCTCTTGAGCTTTTTGATTTGGTGCTTGGAGTGTGGAAATAAATCAGCAACAGGTTAGGTCTGGGAACATCTTTGAAAACTGAACAAATGTACATTGCTGATTCTCCTCCTCATTTTTGTCCTGTAGCTTTAGGATTCATTTTCTCTCTTTCTCTGTCTCTTGGTTTTTGGATTTAATTGAAGCACCTGAAGCTGGTGCATGGAGAGTATTTGGGGGTTTTTAATCCACCGTATCAGGCTCCCATTTCCCTTCGGCCTTCTTGGGCGCTGCCAATGAAACAACTTCAGCTCCTGCTGGCTGCACTAGTGGAGAGCTGTCTGTAGGTGTGGGTTTAGTGAGGAGCAGCAGGATAATGGTAGCAGGCAAATGCCATGGCAGGAGGAACATTGGCACGGAGGGGAAATGCCTTGGGAAAGGACAACCAGCACCAAAATCTGCTTCCCTTCACACCTGCTACAATGCAGTTTCCCCGTTTCAGAAAGAAAATTTGGTGGCCAAAGTGTGATGTGAAATATGGTATCAGTGCTACCACCTGTCCTGCCATGCATGCTGGCTGCCCAAGAGAGAAGGTATGCGCTTCCCCTTCCAGCTCCAAAACACACTGTGGATCCAAACCCACAGCTGTGGCCCTGGCCAGGAGATTTTGAATTGTGATGGCTTTCCAGCCCACCTGGAGATGGGAAACATCCCAAATCTGGGCAGTACTATGACCTCATCTTGCCTTGCAACTCTCTCAGTTTGTTGATGTTGTGGCTAGGTGGTCCTGAGATGCCTTCTGGTGTTTAATCTTCAAATTTCCACAGTGTTAGCTAAAAAAAAAGGCGGAAAGCAGCAAGCAGGGAGCTCCATCACCCACCATCAGGACGTCCAGGTTAGGATGCTGGGATGTAAGCCCTGCTGATGTCAGGCAGCACATCCTGGTGGTGTGCTCAGACATGACACAGGACACCCTACTTTTGTCTATCGGTCAGTGCTGGGCACATCAGAGTCCACACATGGATCAAAGAGGAGGAAAGGTGGTTTGAAAGCATTTTACTGATCTCCACAGATTTCAAAAGGGCAAGTTACCCCAAGTGGTGACTCATGTGGTGAATGTGTGGTGCCAGCAGGTAACTACAAGGCCTGACCCTCTATAATCACCAGTAAATGTTATTGCTGCAGCACAGCAGGGTCATGAGAGGCTGGCTTGTAGCAGTCTGGCAGCGTCATGCTGAGTGGCAGGAGCTGCAATCACCAGAGACTTCGTATGGAAAGAGCTTGGGTCACAGACATTTATTATTGCTGCTGCCAAATAAAGAGATCCCAAATATTTATCCCAGCAGACTTGGTTTGGGAAATCGACTGCTTTGGTGGGGTGGGTATGTCCTGTCATTGTGAACCGTAGCCTAAACCATATCCTGAGCTCCTCAGACATGAAGAAATGTTTGATAGCATTCAAAGGGGTCAGTAAATAACCACATAGTTCGGGGTAGCACTTGGCAAGCCACTGCTCTTCCCATGCTCTGCAGAAGTCTTTATTGAAGGGGAATTTCTGAGTCACTGTGGGTCCAGCCATGCGATGGAGCTTTCTTCTCCCTGCTGACAAAAGTCTAAAGATATTCATGGGTCCCTCCCCCAGGATGCTCAGCAAGCTGTTTTGTGAAGACATTTGCAAAAACAGGCTATATCCAGGTCTGCCAGCATTAAGACAGTAGTCTTGGATCAAACCCAAGTTGTTGGGTCAGAAGCTTCCCCACCTGTATGATAACGCATCCAAAGACCCCTGTGTGGGGAGCCAAGCCGTGCCCAGCTGCACACAGACTACGCGGCAACATTCCATCTGCTGTAATGCTGTCATATGGTCTTGAAATTAGGCTCAAAAGATGCCCAAAGATAAGGGCATTAGGTATAGGTCCACAGCAGGGAATTGCATGACCAACAGCTCAGAAGAGCAGATAAGACAAGCCTCTTTTCTCCTCTTATTTTTGGTAACCCAACTAAACACCCACACAATGTTCATGAGCAGGAACCTACTACACACAGGCTGATAGGGAGAGACAGAGCAAAACAGCCTTCCCCCTTCCCCNCCCCCCCTCGAATTTTTAATCTCAGCATCGAACCTCAGTGCTTGAAGTCCTTCTAAGCAGGCTTGAGCTGGCACATACCCACCCTTACTTGGCTGTCTCCCCCAGAGCACAACTGGGGACAGGCTTACTGGAAATGACATCTTTTCTTCCCCGGCCTCTCCAGCCTGCTTCATGACTGTGTGCAGCAGTTTACAACATGTAATGGTAACACACTGAGTCAGTCAGATGAGGCATTTTGAGATGCTTAGGAAAAGAAGAGTCTTAGTCAGATAAATATTAGTAAATTGAGCAAGCAGGGCTACGTGATATTGCTGATTAATGCAGGGGTTGCGTATAGTACCCAGAACACCCTCACAGATGGAGTGAGGATGCTTCCGCTGCTGCCCTTGTTTAAATGAACCCAAAAGCTCCAGCCTCCATGTGCTTCATTTGCTGTAATCACTAAACAACCAACCTTGGTGGCCTTCACCTCGCTGGCTCAGACCTTTCTGAGTGAACTGTCCCTAAGAAAAGAGCTTCTTCACCTGAACTTGGCCATCTCGGGGTGAACTATCTGAACTCCCTTTGTGCTCATGGAAAGAGCTGAACACAGAATCACAGAATGCCAGAGGCTGCAGGTGTCCTCGAAAGATCATCCAGTCCAACACTCCTGCAGAGCAGGATCACCTATACCAGAGTGAACACCCCCAGAGTGAGATTGAGCCCCCTCACAGGGTGTCTCCACCTCGTGCAGATGCCGTTGATGGGATCTATATCCTTCTAGAAGGTCCTGCCTGCAGAGGTTCCAGCACCCACCCCCTAACCAGTGAGGTTTGTGGAGACCCAATGGCATCAGTCTGTCCCATTTCTGAGGGAAAAGAATAGTAAGGAGCTGTAACAAAAAACTTCCCAGGGATATTCTGGAATAGTTTAGGTGTTTAGGTTTTTGGTTTGGGTTTTTGCCTTCTTTTTTTTTTTTTTTTTTTTTTTTTCCCCCCCATTTCCAGAATACACATTTGAAAGTGTAGGGAAATGCGAAAAAATGGAAAATAAATATGAAGAGCCTCACAACCTTTCTGCAGCAGCAACCCACACCCTTCACTTACAGCTATTTAGGAGTTTTTGAGCACAAGTTTCCTAGGAAACCTGGTGGTCACTATACCCAGCTCTGGCTGTACATGCCTGTGGATACAGCTACGCCCTAATATAAACTTGAAGGGCTGCAATTTACAAAGCCAGACCATATGTTTCCCTGTTACTAATTGACTTCAGCTGGCAGGATGACAATGTCAACCCTGAAGATCAGCTTCTTTTTTTTTTTTTTTTTTTCCCCCCTACAGATGTCATGTTTAAATCATTGTAATAAAAGAAGTCATACAGCTTGCTGCTATGAAATCAGGGCCCTTCTCCAGGGACAGACCCTCAGAGAGGAGATGCACATCACTGGGATTACAGTGCAACAATGGGAGTGAAAAGATGAGGGCAATGAGAACGCTGATACCTTGACATGGCTGATAGCTGCAGCATGAACTCCTACAACCCTTGGGAGAAAGATGCCATGTTAGGGCCAGCTGCAGACCTCAGCATGCTAAATAAACTGCTAAATCCCACAGGAATGCCAGCAGTTCCTGCCAAAGGGAGGTACAGAGGAAGGAAATCACCAAATCCCACTTTTTTGCATTTTGTCTCCATATGAGCCCTACCCATCCTCAGCCTTGACCTCAGCCCGTGGGCCCCTCCTGGCAGTGCCTGTGTGGCTGCTGTGCTGTGTTACCATGACTCATGTAGCTACGGCAACCTGGTGTTGCCAGCAGCAGGATACATGACACCTCAGGCTCCAAAACGATGATCAAATCCCTTCTCTGGAACAGCCACCCATTTACATTCACATGTGCCATGGCAGAGACAGTGACCCAGCCTGCAAAAGTTGGCACCAGCAGCCCATCCATCAAGGCGGAGTGTGGTCGCCTCATCCCACACCCATCAAAAGTCCCAATACGCAATGCACACACCCACATGTATGAGCATCCCCCCACAGCAAGCCGAGGCTCTTGCCTCCACCTAGGAGAGGGCAGAAGCCACACTTCCATGCCAAATTGCTACACAGGCTTTTTAAAATGCCCTTAGGACAACAGAAATTGCTTTGGGGCAAAGCAGAGGGTGGTACCAACATCCTGGTGAGCGAGACAGCCACATGGGATGAGGCTCCATGCATTTCCTATCACTTCCCCACGGTTAACACTTCCCATTGCCTTATATTTTCACCAATTCTAAGAAGAGAGACAAATCTTTAAGTCCTCAAGTTGCTGCAGATTTCCTGTATTTGAGTGAGTGATGGACTGGTGCCTGATGGCCATTTGTAACAGCAGCCAAGGTACGTGGAATCTGCCACACTGCTGAAGCACAGCCATGATGACCTGGTGGGCTGAAAGGAAAAAGAAAATCTCTTCTCTTGCTCTCGCTGCTAACACATCTAAACCATCTCAACTACACTAAAGGCAGCAATAGGTTTCTCCCAGCCACCAGCCCCAGCTTGGTCAGAGACACCTAAATGGCAATCACCCATAGCTCCTTATTAACTAAAGCTGGGTTGTGGTCCTTAATTATCAAAGCCATCCACTACCTACATGTACTCAAATCACCCTGTGATGCTTGCCCCAAGCTTTGGTGCCAGGGTATGGTGCAGGGCTGCATCACATCTCTCATCCCTTCTCCCTGGGCACACTGGAGAAGAAATTAGCACTCAGCTAATTAGCTCCTCACATGGGTTATTAACACTTTTTATTTATAAAATAAGGCAACATACAGATATTTTTCTTCTTCCAAAATCCAAGCAAAGTTGGTGCTATACAGCTGTAAGAGTAGTGCCCAGCTACGACAGCACACACTGGGACTGGCACTATGCTGCTCATTGGAGCAACTGCCACATATTTCCCAGATCAGATTGCTCTGAGCTCCTGGAAGCTCTGCTCTTCCATGATATGTGTACATGTGTTCCCGTAGGATATTGTCCATGATTCTATGGCTTTGCTGCTTACTTCAGGCTCAGAATCACTTCTGATTTAAGTAAACAGGCTTTTAAACCTGCTTTATGGATTATTTTTTTTCTCTTGGCTACAGTGGTAGAGATCTAAAAATATGGTACTTTAATGCACTGGACTTTGGAGTTTTTTGAGGTTTATCCACTTAAGCCCTTGCTGTGTAAAAACACGGAGCCTTCTTACAGTGGGCTTACATGGGAAACCAAGGTTCCAGCTTTGCAAGAACTTACCTTTTTCTCCACTCTGAGCAATTTTCTCCTTTTTTTTTTTTTCCCTAATATTTTTTTCTTTTTCTACAGTTTGCTGGTTTGGCTAAGACTAAGACATTGTGGTGACAGCTGGAGGAGACTTCAAATTTTTCAAAATGATGGATAAATGCATTAAAAAAAAAAAATCACACAGATGAAAACAAAAGTGGAAAGAGACCAAGGCAGTCCGCTGACCCCACACCCACGGATGAGAGTTTCATTTAAAAGCTAATTCAGGGGGATTTTAACCAGACCTTTTGAAGCAAGGTGTGCAGAGACATGCCAAGTCCTGCAGCCCTTCCACACTGGGAGCCTTCCTCCAGATGTTCCTTGTGTGCTTCTGACATGCTGTCTTGTTGGTTTCTTTTTTTTCTCTTTTTGAAGTGGTGTCCCATTTCCTGTGCACAGAGACCATTCCCTGATGTATTTTGGAATCCAATTAAAGCTATCATAATGATTTCTGCTTTAAGATCTAAGCTCTGCTCCTGCCTGGCTCCAGCCCCTGTATTCTTATGGGGCCTTTTAGGTAGGAACTTGTTTTACAGAGCAGATCAAGATTTGTCCAGAAAACGTAGGTGTGCAAACAAAGTGTTTCAGTGAGGAAAACAGCCCAGGCTGACTGACAAAGGACATCACCCTAAAAAGTGACATATAGTGTTGGCTTTCAGGGAAACACATGCCAGGACACAGCTACATATATGTCCTGTGGTTGCTGTCCCACCTCACAAGCTGTGATGGCCGGTGTGGTCCTCCCAGAGCAGTTTCCAGCCCATCCCACCTTGAGAAGCTCAGCCAAACCATTCCCTGCTCATTCATCAACCCGAGAGCATGGCACAGCCCCCACCTTTGTTCCGGCCCTCCCTACAGATGTGCACGATGGTGTGAATTATCAGAGCAGAGCTTCATGTTCCAGCCCATGAGTGATGTGCAGCGGAAATGGGCTTGGCCCCAGCTCTGGTTTGTTCCTGGGAATGGGCTGCTGACCCTGCTGATGTCCCTGGGAACGCCGCCAAGCTCTTCAAAGGGGCCAGCCTTGCTTTGTAAGCTTACCTTGGGGGCTTGGCTCGCAAACATCTATAGAGGTGTTGGTCGTTCAAGAGAGACGATGGAGGGAAAAAGGACTCAGGAATCTAAAGAGTGATGCTGCACAAAGTATGTAGCTGGGCAGATAGTTCTTTGGAACCAGCATGAATAAGTACATTAAGCACGGCCCTGCCCTTGGCTGCAGATCAAGGCAATGGTGAGGCAGCTGGATCAACCTTGTGTCAACTATCGTAAAAGGGTGACAAAATGAATGGTGTGAGAGGAAGGGACTGCAGGCTCGCACGTGCTTCTTAAGTACCACCTCCAACTGCCACAGCCATTATGGATTTCCCTATGTCACTGAGCACTGGCCAGACCATAATGAGCTGTGCTGCCTTCCCTGAGAGGAGGCAGTGGGCTGGGGGGAGAAAAAGTGATAAATCCTGTGATTACAGGGGACAGTTAAAAAAAGGTAAGTGGGAATAACGTTAACGCAGAACTGGGATGCCCTGAGGAAAGGACATGGGAAGGGTTGAAGGTGATGGTGCAGGACTGACTGGATGCAGGGCCTCGAAGCTGGGTGGGCTTGCTCACATCCTGGCTGAGCCTCTTGGGGTGACCAGGGGCTAGGGCTCAAACCGGATGTTCATGGGAGATGGCAGTGGCCCACCACAAGTGGGGCTTAGGCTTCTCTGTGCTGGGTGGAGATGGTGCCAGTGCAGACCCAATGTGGCAGGGATGTCCAGGTCCAGGACCACAAGACCACTCTTTTGGGAGCATCATGTATCCCAGTGTGGACCTGAAAAAGTCCTCAGAAGGTCACAGTGGTCCCATCCTTATCGGGGGGGCTATCCCCGTTGGACAGGGAAACACAGACGAATGGGTGCCCAGTTGGTGTTCCTCAAGGGGCGGCCGCTGTCCCCCCGCCCATGGCTGCAGCAGAACTGGGGACCCTGCAGGAGGCACCCAACTGCCGAGGTGGGGCAGCACCCATCACCCTCCTCCCCTTCGCTC